>BJBW01007979.1:10094-57065 GCA_004320125.1 Scolopax mira
GGCTGGATTTGGCTGGATTTGGCTGGCTGAGCCCCTCTGGAGTTTCACCAAGTCGCGCTGGTGCAGCGCAATGTGGAAGGGAGGGAGGTGTTGGAAGAAAAGCCTCCTGCAGATTGGGAATCAGAGGGGAGAGAGGTGAAAGCTCGTTAGGGCTCCCTTGGGGTAGATGAATTAGTTAATGACTATGCTGTGCTTTGAAAAATGCAAATGCTGTGTCAGAGCTAAGTCTGATTATAATAATCAATCTTTCTTTTGAGAGGGTGCTGGAGGTGGGGAGAAGGGGGGAGAGGGATGAGGCTGGGGCTGAATATTTAGATGGCAGATCTGAGTTTCTCAGCTGTCATTAAGGAAACCTGCCGTCGCCCTGGAGGTCAGAGGGGCCGGGAGGCAGGAGGTGAATTTGGGAGGGATGATCCTTGCAAGCACTGGTGGCTCCTTGCCAGGCTGAAGTTAATTTGGTGATTTTGTTTCTTATGATTGTCTTGCCTGGAAAGGGAGGGCTTGGCATCTGCACCGGTGTGTGAGCCCCCCCTGCTAATAGGGGAGATGGAAACTGCCTCATAAGCAGGATCCTCTGGGGACAGGGGGCAGAGGAGGGGTGGTGGCTGCAGACGTCCAGCACTGACAGCTCCTTCTCCCTTGGCACTTTATTCGTTTGTAGCAAGCGTTCCTAGTAATTACGCCTCTTAATTTAGGAGAGCGAGTAGGAGAAAGGAATATAAATTTGTGTATTAACTTTAGAGATTGGAAATAGGGCAAGCGAACCTTCTCTCTGGGAGATTATATTTGGAAATGAAATAGAATGACATTCGGTATAAACTTGAAAAATTGCTCTCTTTTTACTGCAACAGGAGGAGAAAAGCCACAATCCAGACTGTATTGGAGAGAAGCGGAAGTCAGCATATGTCCATTGCCCAGTTTGTGTGTATCTGCAATAATATATATGCATGAGTATGTTTTTAGGAAACTGTTTGCTGGGAGGTAGCTTCTAGCCCTGTCTTCTCAGTGATAAAAGCTCTCCAGGTTTGGTACAGATTGGATAAGCCAAAGAGACTGGCAACTCTGACCCTTGTCTTTAAAGAGGGAAGGGGAAAAAAAAAAGACTTTTTTTTTTTTTTTGCTTCAGCCAAGTGGGAAATAGGTAGTTCTAAACCACTTTTTATTGAATATCTGATTTTCTTTGGGTTTATTGCCTTTGTTTCACAAGAGCATGAAGGATTACTTTTCCCAAGAAAATGTACCAACTAATCCCAGGCTGCTCAGCCTGTTTCTAAATGGCAAGTAATATTTTCTTTTGCAAGTATTGTCCTATTTCTTTGATGAAGTTCACTAAGAAATCTAGGGAGGTTTCATTCTCCCCGTCTGTGCCTCTCTGCAGATGTTTTAGGGAAAGAGCCCTTCAGCACATCGTTTTGTTGGGGGTATTGGAAGAGGTGATGATGCAGAATGATCTGTGACAGTGCTCAGCCTGGTGTTACTACCTCAGGGAATTGCTGGGCCCCCAAATGAAACTCACTCGTCATAGACTCATAGAATCCCAGGTGGGAAGGGACCTCAAGGATCTTTTGGTCCAACTTTTCTTAGCAAAAGCCCAGTCTAGACAAGATGGCGTAGCACCCTGTCCAGCTGAATCTTAAAAGTGCCCAGAGATGGGGAACCCATCACTTCCCTGGGGAGATTATTCCAACAGCTGAGTGTTCTCATTGTGAAAAATTTTCTCTTGTGTCCAATAGGAATCTCCTCAGGAGTAACTTGTACCCATTAACTCTTGCCTTTTCCATGTGACTCCTTGTAAAAATGGAGACTCCATCTTCTTGTAGCCACCCTCTAAATTCTGGAACATGGTGATAAGGTCTCCCTAAACCTTCTGTTCTTAAGGTTGAACAAACACAGGTCTCTCAGCCTTTCCCCAAATGGCCGACTTCCCAGTCCTTTGATCATCTTTGTGGCCCTTCCCTGGACCCTTTCCAGCCTGTCCATCTTTTCTGTATAGCAGGGACCAAAACTGAACACTGTATTCCAGATGTGGCCTGAGAAGCGTTCAATAGAGTGGGATAATGACTTGTTTGTCCCTGCTGGTAATGCCCTTGTTGATGCAGCCCAGCACATTGTAGGCTTTTCTTGCCTCAGCAGCACAATGTTCACCACACCGTTCACTCATCTTGAGCTTGTTGTCCACCAGGACCCCCAGGTCCCTTTCCACGGAGTTGCTCCCCAGCCGGGTAGATCCCAGCCTGTGTGACACTCCTGGATTATGTTTTCCCAGAAGCAAGACCCTACTCTTGTTCCTGTTGAACTTCATAATGTTCTTGTTAGCCCACTCTTCCAACCTATCCAGGTTGCCCTTCTGAAGCGTCCACTCCCCCACTTCAGTTTGGTGTCATCAGCAAACTTCATTAGTTCATACTAGGTCCCATCATCCAGATCTCTTATGGAGACGTTAAACAGTTGGGCCCCAGTATCGATCCCTTGTGACAGCCCACTGGTGCTCATGTAGGTTTGATTTCTGTCCTGACGCCTGATTTCTGAGTTTGCAGACAGCAGGAAGTCACCAGGCTTGTTGTGCTGCTCTGTGGGAAGAGACACAAATGAGATCCTTAGTCACTGCTGCATCCTTTGGAGAGAAGCACAAATAGCATCACTGCAATAATGGGCGTATCGAGCTCCTGGGGAACAGTAGTTCACCTGTTTTCAAACCTCAGTGTATGGGTCTTCCTCAGGGTCTCATTTCTCTGTTCTTGTCTATTTTAGTGTATGTTCTTCCTTTCCAAACCTGCTTGGTTTTCATATATTTAAATATTTATGTATTTAAATACCTTCTTGAATTGTGTTGAGACTTGTAGTCAAACACAACATCTCAATTCACCTTTCCATGCTGGCTCCGTGCAATTCAGTTCCTATTTATCGCTGCCTTTTAAAATCAGCTCTTTTGCTGAGGAAGGCCTTTCAAAGGATGTTGCATCAGCCCATTGTTAAATAAACCTTTAGACATTTATAATGGATTCAGCATTTCCTGCTTTTTTACAGTTCCAAGAATGCTGAATGACGTGCAGGCACACTTCATCAGGGTAAGATTGCTGTATCAGCCCTCACTAAAATTCACTCATTATTCAAATAATAACTGTATGTCTCCAGCATGTGTTCTGGGAAATATGTGTACACGATGTGGGCGAATAAACCAGCCCCTTTTTTTCAACGTGCAAATCACAACTTTTGCTGTGAGTTGAAATCCTTTAGATTTTGAGTCCTTTACGACCCAAAATGAGGCACCTGAACAGAGATTGGGTCGTTATTTTGGGCTGTGGGTTAAAATAATCAGAAGTTCACAAATGTGGTTTTCAAGGGCAACTGATTAGGTTGATTTAGAAGCTTAAGTCTCGTGATAAGTCTCCTTTTGGAGATGGGGGATGGACAGTAGACCAGTGGGATGCTTGGGAAAGGTTTGTCTTCAGGAGCACTTGAAGCTGCTGGAATCAAGTGGGAGGAACAGCAGGTCCGTGGGGTTGTGGAGGCTCAGATACTTCCTTTGGAGGGGACAAAAATACAGGTCAGAATTGACAAATGTCAGAAATATACCAAGAAAATCAGCTCTATAAAGTAAAGGTTTGTTTCTTCTAGCTGTCAGGAGATGGATTTATAATTTTGTGTTTCTCCTGTCATCTCATGTATCTTTAAGTAATTCCTGCAGAAGACAGAACCAGCAAGGAACACATTTCTTGCACTGCTGTGGGTGTTTGCTATGTCATTAACACTTGGAGGAGAACTACCACCTTGAAATCCTGTCCAGGCAGGTTTAAAAGTAAGGCTGAAAGAAAAATAGTATTTAGTTTAATTAAACACTAGACAAAAATCCATCCATGTTTTTCCTTCCTCTCTGTCTTGGTTTTGACTAGTTATTTTGGAAAAGTATCTGCATTTCATCTCTTTGGGTATTTGTGGACGTGGACATTCTGTATCCTGAATGTGTCTTGGTCACTTTGTATCAAGAGCAATAAAGCTTGACTGAAATTCATGGTTTTGCAATGAAAGAGAGTAGGAAAGGTTTGGGATAAACGGGATCCTGTTAGTTTGAGAGCAAGAGGCTCCAGTGTCTCTGGAGAAGAGAACATCACATCCTCAAAATGTTAACTGCCTGTTTATGTGTTTTATTCATAAGTTATGGACTCTGGCATTACTCATTATTCTGCCTTTTCTAGTGTCATAAAAACCTTGGGTAACTTAAAAAAAAAAAAAAAAAGAAAAATAATAGCTTGGTTTCTTTTCTAGATGCTAATGTGTTGGGTCCAGAGGGGACATCACTGGGGCTCTGACCCTGTGATTAACCCTGAAGCTCCTGCAGGAGTTGTAGGTACTTGGGTCCCTCTCATGGAGTTTTCAGGGTAAAAGAGATACAACACTGTATTTGGGGACACTGTTCTGTCTCTGCTCTCGGTGCTAGTGAAGAGCCAGATCTACATAAAAGAGAGCTGAAGGATCCAAGCCTGACCTGGGTCATTCGGGAGTGAAAGGGGGAATATAGCGAGGAGCTGTGGTTTCAACAGCCCTTTTCCCTTCTCTGCTGGATAATGGCTTCTGATACTTTAATGTATTCAAAGTAATGAAAGTTGAACTCAGCCAGTTATATAAAATTATTGATAAAAATTGAAAGAGTTTAGACAGGAATATTGAGTTAGTTCAAAACGCAGAACAGACCTGCTGAAAGTGGCATCGGGTGAACAAAAGAGACCAGAACTGGGAATTAATTGAGGAAGGGGGAAGTGATGGGAATTAGGAGGAGAAAACAGCAAGAGGAGATGGGCTCCTCCTCTCTTTATCTCTTCTTGAGACCATTCTGGGCCACTGACCCAAGAGGACAAGTGGGGAGAGAGGTTCAAACAGCCACCATGGGCAGTCATTTCACACACCTTACCTGGTCCCCAGTGCTACCCTGAGGGGATATGGTCTCAGTGACCTCCCCACCTCTTAGGCTTGTGCAAAGTGCTGAAAATGATGTAGGATATGGGGTTTTATTTCTCTTCTTACTGCCCTCCTCTTGCTTATTTTCCCCAGTCAGTTCTGCTGCATTTTTCTCCCTCTTTTCTCTGCATTTTCCCCTGCCCACACCACGGGCAGGACAGTTGTGGGTCCAGCTGATGTCTGACACCATTAACTGGTACCAGGTCTCACCAGAGCCTGCCAACAGCACCTTCTGCTTGGTTTATCCAGCAGGTAGAACTGCAAGTCAGAGGCAGCTTTTAATCAATTCCTGATTTTTTTTGCTGTTCTCTTCATTTTTGTTTCGTGAGGACCTATTTGCCTGCACTGTTCTGCCTTTAGAAAAGCAGAACTGGATCCCAAAAATAAGCCACTCCATCTTATCTCAACTAACTTTCTTTTTGCCCTGGAAAAGACATAAATAGCATTTTTAATATCTTCTGTGAGATTGGCAGGCAGGGATATTTTCCTCACCAAACCCAAACAATTAAAGGAAACAAGCTGAAAAATTTGAATATAATACTCAATACTTTAACTGCTTAACTTTGTTTTTTGAAATAAACAATTAATGAGGTTTTAATGACAGTAATTTGCTGTGTGGCACAAAGTTGTGCCTTGCCCTGAACTCCAAACTCCCCAGCAGTTTTAATCCCAGTTGAGGGAAGCAGGTCCGTGTCAACACTGAACCGCTCGAGCCCGTTTCATCTCTCAAGAAATCCCCGTGCCCCCCTCTCCCTTCCCACCTCAGGCACATCGTGTTTTCAGTCCAGGTAGTTTTGGTGCTTGAAAAGTGGGAGAACACAGAAATGACAGTCCCTCCTCGTTCTCCTTCAATGACATACTCTTAGAAACCCAGCAGAATCTCATCACGCCGCTGCTGAGCGGAGCTGACACTAATTTGTCACCGCTGCGTATCAGGTGAGCCCTGCACTAATGCTTTCTGTGGCAGCAGTCACTTCAGTGTGTGTTCCTTCACTCTCCCATCCCCTTTGCCCATTGCACACTCCATTTTTTCCTTTTCTATGCAGCCACCACAGGACACCCCACATTACGACAGCAAATAACTCGCCCACCCCCTTCATCGCCCTCGTCTGTCCCAAGAAGGTGGCCGTGATTTATCTGCTCCTGTGGGTGAGCAGGTGGCAGTGGGACTCAAGGCTGAGTCTGTGAGAAATAACATATTTACCAGCCCTTCCATCTTCAAACGCTGTCCACACGCAGTCCAGGAAGCAGCACAAAACTCTTAAATAGCAAACCCATCCAGGCTTCAGCAGACGTGGGAAACGGGAGATATAATGAGTGCTTTCCTGCTGGAAGGAGGTTGGAATTGAAGCCTGTTCCTCATCCCAGTACCTTTTATTCACATTCCTGGAACTATCTGGAGCGCTTGCTTTATCCCCAGCCATCTGTGATGGGCTGAGCTGGGAGAGATAAGCTCAGTAATCAGAAAATTGAGGGAAGCATTTCTGGCTGTGATAATCTTATCAGGCAGTTAATATACATTAACATTTGTACAGCCTGATGGTGCAGGTGGGCCTTTGCTTATTTTTTTTTTTTTCCTGGATGCCTTTTGACAGGCAGGGGGAGAATTCGGGGTGCTGGGGGGAAAATTGGGTTAAAATCTCCACCTTCTGCTCTTCCCTGCAGAGGAAGGGGAGGGAGAATAATCCAACCATCCCTTTTCTGCCCTTTCCTGCTAACAGCCCTGCCATACTCTGTTCATCTTCTCTGCTAAGGATGGAAGGGCAAAGAGGCAATATGTCAAAATTTCAGTTCTGGCTGAGCAATATGACCGTGTGTGTCAATATGTTCCTCTCCCTTGTAAAAAATAGGGAGTTTCTGTCAGCTTGAAGTTTGCCGTTCCAACAGGGTTTTTTGTTCTACGAGTCTGATTGATGCTGTTGAAGGCAATGGAGTATTAATGGATTATTTCCCTGATGCTGAGCACTGAGCTCTCTGTGGTCATAAGTTTTGCATCTATAATTAGGGCTCTATTGCTTATTGTTTTCCTCCCGAGTGAAAAATGTAGTTTCTGTCAATAGATTTATTAGGGGAATTAGTTGCCAGGTGCTAAAAGACAGATGATAAAAGGAAATCCAAAATCTGAAGGATGAGTGTGAAGGAGGTCTAAGCTGGGAGATGGTGCTGGAACAGAAGTTGGAGTATCCTGTATCCTCCAGGTAGTTTGTCTCTGCTTACGCTCCATAATAAATCATTTTCTGAGGGGTTTAGAAATAAGTAACATCTGTCATTTATCAATCTGTGCACTGTCTTGATAGCTGAATTAGGGATACAGATTCCCAGCCTGAGAATGGTTGAGCCTGAGTAAGAAGCTTTTGTGTCTGTAGAGTTTTGAGGTACTTTCTGGTGAGTTCCTTCACAAACAAGGCCAGAGGCAGAAAATTTTCTTAATTGTTTGTTTGTTCCACCAGACCTACCTGAGCTAGAAGCGTATATTGGAAAGGGCTGGAAATATTCCCCAGCCTTTTGGATTCAATGTGTGTGTCTCAGAGTTGCCTTAGATGAGAAATGAACCTGTGGTTCATTTCTCACCTGAAGCAGGGTGAACCATGTCTCCTTAATTCAACTCATGAAGAGTTGTGCTTGATGTCCATATCTTGAGAAAGGTCTGAGCTGTGCGGGACTTCATGATTTCCTCCTTCTCCCTCTGCTGTTTACGTACTGGAGGAACTAACACCTTTTCTCTTCTGCAGCTGGAGGTGGAGATGAAGGTCCTGAAGTCTCAAGAGTGTACAGCTGAGCAAAGTACTGCCATCACCAAGGAGGAGGTTGACGCTCTCAGGTAGGCAAAGCAAGGGCAACACTGAGAAGATTCCCCCTTTTTTACAGTAGAAATCAGAAGGGAAATGCACAGAGGCATTTCACTGCCTGCTCTGGTTATTGCCATCTCCAGGTATGGGACCTCACCATGCTACAGTGTGTGAAAAAACACATGCTATAGGCTGTCTATGTACATGGGCCACCTGCTGTTCAGGGAACAGCATCAGAATGTGTTTTCCTTCTTTTTTCTGAAGCAGGATGCTCTTTTCCCGAGCACGCTTTTAAAATTCTCTCCAGCTTTTATGGACACAAGAAATCCATGAAGCATTAACGGAAAGCCTCAGCCCCTGATCTTTCCTGCATTTAGATACTTTTTAAGCTGGTCTGGCTCCTGGGAGGCTGCAGGCTCTTTTCTTTAATGTTTGGGGTCTCTTGCTCTCAGATAATTCACGACACCGGCTCCTCCGTCACTATTCCCCCTGTTGATTTTCCCGTGGAAACAGCATTCCTGTTTGTTTCCTATTTTGACCAAACCTCGACTGTAAATACAGGATCTGCTGGCGTGTCTGTGAAGAGGTTTAGAATCCAGCTTTTGTGATACTGGTGTGTGTGTAGCACAGGAGATAAAAGCGGGCCGTTTCCCTTCGTGCGTTGCTGCAGATGGCAGAGGGGGACCTGTTGTGATGCACTGAAAGAGGAGTTACAAAACAGGATTTTTGCAGAGAATACATGAGCATTTACAGAAGCTACAGGGAAGGTAGACAAGCTCTCCATGTATTTATTAAAGCATCTACAGCTTCCATTCCAAAGCAGGTGACACAATAAATAGTGGGCACAGAAAAGTTCATCTGTTTCTGAATGTTTAATAAAGTTCCTTTTATTTAAGCTGAGCAGATCAGATCTTGACAGGCTGAGTTTTTTTATTCTCTGCTGATGTAAGACTTTGGCTGGAGTTTCATTTCTTAATTCCTTTATATTTTCAGCTCCATCACTAGAAAGCATTAGTGCCTCTTAGGACTGAAAGGAAGGGTTTGCAGCAAGCGGAATCTTGCAGAAAGTCGAAATTACTGGCCTGTACGTTATGACTTTGCTCCTGTACTTTGCCTCTGGAGCTTGTTTTATGGCTTTGAAAGCCCCGTGCCATAGCAGAGGGGAGGTGTTTGGAAATAACACATGTTCAGCTGAGCTATTCCAATATGTTCTAGGGCTGTACACCTAATGGTGGGAACTCGCTCCTATAGTTCCCCGAAGGTGATGTAATAGTTCTGAGGACCCAAGGCATACATCTCCCTTTTGTACTCTCTCATATGGTAGTTTCTTCATCTGCTTTTGTGTATCGTGGGTGTTTGAACTGAGCTCGTGCAGGATTTTCCTTTGCTAAGGCACACGAGACCCTCTGAAATGGGATTTTTAGGCTGCTGCAGGAGTATTCTCCACCACCACTCAGCAACATTAAACCCATAGCTCCTGATTAATACCATGCCTCTCTATCAGCAGAGCCAGCATCCTGTTTGCTGTCTTCTGGGAGCTGAGGGTTTTCAGAGTATTTCTACAGAGCCTGGGCTGGTGGGCAGCCCCCTTTCATGCAGGAGACGTTCGGTCTCTTTATTTTCACCTCCAAAACTTATTATTTGGTGTTTATCTTCACCAAGCAGCGTTTGCCATCTATTCACTGAGCAGCTTCAGGAGCAGCCTGTGGAGGGAAAACAGCTGGATTCTACATGGTCTGGGACCACTTCCTATCGTGGAGGGCTCCTGGCAGTGGGATGGAGATGTCCAGCTTTG
This sequence comes from Scolopax mira, assembly GCA_004320125.1. Taxonomy (NCBI): domain Eukaryota; kingdom Metazoa; phylum Chordata; class Aves; order Charadriiformes; family Scolopacidae; genus Scolopax; species Scolopax mira. The sequence goes on from BJBW01007979.1 coordinate 19,635, forward strand.
CCCTGAGTTAAAGCCCATTTCCTGGGCAGGGACGAGCGGAGCTCCCAGGTACCTTGTTACAGGATCTCAGTCCACGCTGCTTTTTCTGTTCCTTTTTACTGAACTGCTTTTTGTTGTTATGGCTGATTTAAATACTTGTCCCAGGCCCTGATGCTAGTCATTTAGCTACAAAGCTGTTCCAAAAACGCATGGATTTGTTTGGTTTTAATCACCCTTTTTGCTGCTCAGCTCGAACAGTAAATGCGTTGCTGCAAAGTGTTCTCTTTCTGCTGGAGCTCTTTTTGCTGGAGAACTGGTAAGCCAATCCCTGCTCTTTTTTCCTTACTGGTGGCTGCTCTCGCTGCTTCAGGTGTCTTCTCAGACCCTCTGGGACTCCATTCAGCATTGGAGAATCTCCTTCATAAAGATTTTTTTCTTCTCCTTCTAGACTTAAGCAGTCAAAGGACACGGTTGGGCCTTATTTTGTGTTTTCTGGCACTTTCTGTGCACTGGACAAGAAACTGGACCAACTTCTTTCTTCACGGAAGAGGCTCCTTCTCAAAGGAGCACAAGATAAATCACTGTCTTTCCCCAGGCTTTTGGGGTTCAGGCACAACGTGCTGTGGTCCACACCAGGACACTGCTCCTACCTCACTGGATGGGTCTTCCCCAACAGCAGGGGCAAATTGGGTAGCTCTGATTTAAGAACAGAAGAGGTTTGGAGGAGAATAGAGATGAGGATAGGAAGGGATTAGATCTGCTGTACTTCTCCTCCTCTTGGGCCCCAACAGGACCAGCTTACTCGGTTTTACATGTCTGCTAAGGAGGAGTGAGCAACACAAGCCCCACTGTTACTCCTTCCTTCTACTATTCTTCTACCACTCCTTCCTTCCTATCCAGAAACCAGGGTGAAGAATGCAAATTTAGAAATTGGGAAGTGGGGAAAGAAATGCCACAATTTATGAGGGGGTTATTTCCATTTCTGTAGTTTATTGTAGTCTTTGAAATCCCATTAACTTACACTAGGATGCGGCTGCTCTTCTGGCCGGAGCCCAGCCTCTCCACTTAGCTGCTGTCATGGAAGAGTGTGAAAAATAGAGGAAAACCAGCAGAAACCAGCAAGGGAAACCTGCAGAGCAGGAATGGACCGTGAACCTCCAGGCGTTTCCATATACACCCTGTGGCTAGAAGCTAACTCCTGAAAACAAAAGCAGGAGAGACATAAAGGAGGAAAAAAAAAATCTATATTGATCATTTGAATCTGTATTCACCTCCTGTGAGTGAACGAGAGCTTTTAAAAACATATCTTTTGTTGCATTTTTCTTTAGTATGGAAAGTAAATTTTCAGCGAGAAACTTGAAAGACTTTATCAGTTTTTTCTCCTTCTCTTGAGAACAAAGTGCTCTTTCGTCAGACCTTTTATAACTTTAAATGTGAAACTCTCTCCCAGCATCATCGTTTCTGAAGAGACAATAAAAGCCGGCGCTAATGCTGTCATTTCTCACACTTCTTGCTGCTCCCTCTGAAATCGTATTTGTTTATATTCCACGGATCTTCTGAAAAGAGAAAGTGGTGAAACTGTTGAGTTCATGTGCTGTGGGGTACGGCAGAGCAGAGAGCGCTTGGGCATTAGCACCTCTAAGAGGGAAGGTGATAACTGTGCAGAAAATGGTATTTCAGAACCTATAAATAAAAGTTATATATTTAAAAAGAACTTCACTAAAGACTTAAGTGGCAACAGCTGAAGGACCTTTTCAGCTGGAACAAATCTGAACTTTTCCTTGCTGCTGTCAAACCGCAACCCCAGTAAATCCTAAATGTTTTTTGTGGATTTAGTGACTGGGTAGAGTTACAGTAATTCAAAAGAAATTCATGTCCTTGCCAATGCCTATTAGTCACACTTGCTGGAATTCTGTCTGCTCTGCTCCTAACACCATCTCAATGCCATCTGGATCCCTTAATAGTGTCTTCCCAACACATACATTTTCTGCTCCGTTCAATAGTTTCCTTTTGGGCAATAGCTTTTCCATGTGGCCATGTCCTCTTCGCAGATGGGGCCTCCGTGAGACATGGCCTCACTGGCAATGTCTGCGCTGCTCTACAGGCCTGAGAATGGTCAAAATGAATCAAAGAGCGATGAAAAGGTGATGGTAGGCAGTTGTGGCTGGTGGACTCCACTGAAAAGCTCTGGAGGCTTTTGGAAATGCCTCAGTGCTGGTGAAAATCAACCAGATTCCCCCCTTCCGCCATTCAAAAATAGGAGCAGACTGGACTTTCTCAGTAGAATCATCCCTCAACATTGAAGCATTTTTAAGAGAGACTGAATGCACAGGGTGGGACATCTCCTGATTCTCACAAATGGCATTTTGGGAGACCTGAAGCTGCAGGTTTGGGGTTATTTTTTTTGTTCCCTCTTCTGTGGACAATATAAAGCTCAATTCTCAAAGGTGTGAAAATCCACAAACCTGAGCACATACCAATGAATCTGTGTTCTCGTGCTGCACTTGATCTTCTGAAAGGCTGTGGAGAGGGCTTGAATTTACCTTGTGCCTGTGGAGCTTTGACTTTAGGCTCAGCTGTCTGCATCTGATGCAGGAAAAGTCTTCCAGGAATGCAAAGAGATTGAAGACAGGAAAATATTTAAAATGTGACAACAAACCCCTGTGCAGAGAAGTTGATAAATTTTTGAGAAATGAATCGGAATGATTTTTTCCCTGTCTCACAAAACTTGAGAACGGTGTCAGTATTTCAGAAAGTAACTGGTGTTTCTTCTTTCCTTGTGCCATGGGGCTGCTGTTAAAATATCCAGACATTAAGTTAATAGATGGTTGTGCTGGACCCGGATGTTTCTGTGCTCTGCTCTTTGCAGTTCTCACAGGAGTTTGTCTTGGATTGTTCTCCCTACCTGAGTAAATCCCATATGTACCAAGTCAAGGCATATAAACTGGTGATAAAATAGTATCACCTTCTTCATCCAGATGTCTCTGGACAGAGAGAGCACAGGTATGTGGATGCTGGTGCATCCAATAGTTGGCCCTGTACCTGAATTTAAGCAAATGACAAGATTCAAGTGCCAACCAAGTAAATATTTTTCAATATTTGACTGCCGTATCTTAACCACCAGCTGCAAATGCTTTGCTGTGTTTATATATAGATAGGATTTCCCTTGCTTCTCTCTCTCTTTGCTATTGGGAAGAGTTCCCCAGGGCTGGAAAGCAAAGCTAGAATAGCACAAACTGTTTGCTAATGGTTCTTAATGCTTTCCCACTGAAGATCCAGGACACTTACCAGTGTTAAAAATAGGTTAGAAGAGGGATAAGTAGTGAAAGCACCAGTCAGTCCTAAAAACCTCTCTGGTGCAAAGAGGTTACAGCAATGTTCCCTGTCTTCAGCACAGAGGAAGCAGCAAGGGCTGTCTCTGATGAGTGTTGGAAAGGGGGTACACCAGTGGTACCCCAATCATGGGTGTTGGGAAGGAGACAGCCCGGTGATACCCCGATTGTGGGAAGGTGGGAAGGAGCAGGTGCCTGTGGGATGAGCCCTGGGGCGAGCTCCTGGGGAAGAAGCCATGGATTTCAAGCATCCTCCTGGTGCTGCCGCTCACAAAATCCATGGTCCAGGTACGTCTGGCTGCACAACTGCTGCAAATCACTGCCCTTTCCTCACCGAGGCACAAAGGGCACAAACAAATGATTAAATCTTAAAATTGCAGCATTTAAATATAGTGACTTAAACGTACCCTTGTTATGGCTTGCTTTGTCTCATACCTTTGTGAAATGGTTTCTGGTGATTGCTCTAAATGATTTTTAAAGGGCATCAAAGGGGCTTGAGCTTAAACCTCCAGCCGGAGAGAAGTTCTGCAGGCAGATAACAGCAACATCACAGCTTATTTGGGAGGCTGGATGGAGAGAGAAATGTGTTCTAAATTAAAATTCAACATGTCAAGTACGCAGAAAGTACTGATGAGAGTCCTGTGTCTGGCTCTGACCTTTCAGTAGCTGCTGTGCTGTTGTTCCTCAGAGGAAAACGTTGCTCTTCTTGTGGCCTGTTCTGTAATCCATTTAGAAACACGCTGGTAAAAGCATTAATTCAAATTTGAATTTCCATTTTTTCCGACCTTTTCAGTCTCCTGCTTCTTCGGCATCCTCCGTCCCCGATAGCTTTGTCTCTTCTGGAAATTATTGATGATCTCTTTTAATGGCCTGGACAATGCTAAAAGCTACTCCTTGGCATTTTAGAAGCTTCCAAGAGTGGAAAAAAGATGATCCTTTATAATATCTGAAAATTACCAGCAGGGGTCGGGCTTACAAATAATTTAAGCCATTCAAGCTGCATATTTATAAAGGAGACATTTCTGTGCTGAGCATGTTGTAAATCAACCAGCTTCTCTGGAAAAGTTTGTCACTTCTACCCTGTGAATAGGAGACGACTTCTTAGTTATACCTGCAATTTCTGTTGCATAATTGTGGGATATTGGCAGATGGGTGTGTTGTTTCCTGTCACGGTGCAGGGATTTTCAGTTTAATTTAGGTCATTTAAAAGTGAGTATTATCAAGCAAGATAATTAATTTTTTTTTTAAATATTCTGGAAAAGGATCCTGAGAAAATTAAATTCAAAGACCAATGTTAATATGCATTAGTTGCACAGTTAATCCCAGGAAGTTAACATGCAAAAGGTGAGGTTCTTGAAGCAGCATTAAGGTTTTTGTGCTCTGTACTTAAATGCAAGCAAAAATGTTATATTGAACATTTTATAATATTATCCCCTGCTCAACAAGCTTGATAGAGTTCTCTGAAGGATTCAGCAATCATTTGGCTAAGGCTGACGTGGTTGATATAATATATTTGACCTTTCAGAAAGCTTTGAGCCAAAGGTCACAGAGAAACTTTACTCTGATGGAATAAGAAAGAAGGTTCTTTGTTGGATTAATAAGAATATAAGAATGGCAGAGGGGTGGCTGTCCCCGTGTCCTGTCTGCAGGGGTGGCCAGTGGTGGATCTCCATGTGAGTAGGGCAGAGTTACTGGGCTACTTGGCTTCTGGTGCCTTGGCTCCAGGGTTTCCTGAGCTAGAGATAATATAGTGTCTTTTTTTCTTCCATTTTTCTCCATTCTGCATTTTTATTCCATTAATTTGCTGATGCAATATGAAGTTAAAAGATGGTAAAACAAAGAACACGAGACCGAGGGTTTTCCTTTAGGTCCTGGAATGTTTTTTATTGGGAATTTGTTCTCCAACCCTAAGAGGAGTTTGTGAATAGTGAGGTGACAGAATTTGAGATAACATGGAATTATTCAGCTTATCAGACTCTTTAGAGTTTCAGAAGAACCTCATGATGTTGCTCGAGGTGGGAAATGAAGTTGTACATCAATAATAGCACATAAGAAAAAACACCTTCCCTCCCCCAATAGCGGGCTCTAAATGAGCTGTTATCACTCAAGAAAGAGATCTTATTTTATTGTGAACAGTTTTCTAAAAATATCAGGTAAGTGCTCCGTAGTTAAAAAGACAAATAGAATAATAGGAATTCAGAGAAAAGAAGTTGAAAACAAAAACCAGAAAGTCTCATTATATCCCTGAATCCATCTGAGTGCTGTTTGTAGTTCTAGCTCTTCTCATAACAAAAAGTCTATATAAAACTTGCAGGAGAAGAAGGAAAGGCAATAAAAATGAGTAGAAATACGGAAAATCCTTGATGTGAGGAAAGACAAAATTGAGATTCTTCAGGAAATAATAGAGGAGGCCTCTAAAGTGGTGTGGAGAGGGGAATATGGTACAATTATTCACAACTTTTCATAGCAGAACTAACAGGCACTCAGTGAAATAATCACATGTGAAGTATAAAACAAAATGAACTAATTTTTCATACAGCACATAATTAAATTTTGGAACTTACTGCCAAGGAGCGTTGTGAAGGCCAGAAGTATAAATCAGATCAAAAAGAGATTTGATGCACTCATGGAGGTTTTAGCTGTTGGTGGTTGTTAAACATGATGGTTTCTCTCAGTCTGTGGTTCAGGAAGCATCTAGGTTGGATTTGCTTTACATTCAAGTTGTATATTTTTAATATAATTTTACAAATTATATTTTCATCATAAAAACTTGTATCTTTTAGTTGTGTGTTTTACCTGCCACAGTAGTGTATCTTTGTGGTATAAAGGAATAATCTGCTACAGCTTGTGATTTCATGGTTTAATTGATTATGTGTGGTGGGGCCACATTAACTTTCCCTTCTTCTCCAGGCTGAAAATCGAGGAGCTGGAAGCTGAACGGCACAAACTGGAAGAGGAGAACAGAGCTTTGGAGATGAAACTGGAGAAGCTGACCGTGCAGGTAGGAGATGGGGAGCAGCTGGGGTGCCTGCTGTCATGGTTGGCCATCGCTGTCCCACCAGATGAGCCCAAACACTCGCAGTGTGGAGCTTCGCTTCCCTCAGTGTGGGCAGCAAGGCATTTTCCAGCAGCCTTTGCCAACAGCACCAACACACCCGTGTCTCTGACTGTGTTATTAATGTCTTTTGATGTCAAATGCAATCACACATTTCTTATGCCTTTGCCTGGAACCTCTGCTTTTTCTTCTTGGAGACTCAAAACCAGTTCCATTTTAAGTTGTGTCTCTCCAAATTCATTCGTGCCAAAGCCAGGGTGTAGACAGGGGTTAACAGCACTGAGCCAATATGAAGATTTGAGCTCCATTGGTACTGAAGCCTCCATGGCTGCTATCAGCAATGGAGACAGAGGCCTCCTTGGGTAGTATTTTTCCAAGAGAGTGCCATTGAGAAGATGACAGCAGCATCTCCAGATCATGGACACTGAGAGTAGAAAGTGTGGGGTCAGAAGGACGACAGGGTGTAATTCTTTTGCTGTGCTGCTTTTTGCTGTGTTTTACCTCCTCCTGAGGTGGTGGTGTCCTACGTGGCAGAAAGTCTTTAGCTTTTCACTCTGGGTAGATCAGTGAAGTCTCACCCTCCATGAAGGAGGACAGGGGCACCCCGGTGGAGCAGTCTCTTCCTCCAGCTTTCCTTCTCAGAGCAGCTTTTGTCTGCAGAGGAGGGGCACGGGAGTTGCTTCAAGCTTTTATAGTGTTTTCTGTTTGAAAGGTGCTGGAGCAAACAAGAATCTGAGCCTGTTTGTTTAATCAAAGCCCATCCTGCTATGAACAGTGTTATCTCTCCTTTCTGTTCTTTCTGATATGCTGAACAATTTGGCATTGTAGCATTTCATTCTCTTAATTTTTCTTTCTTTCTCTCTTTTTTTCCCCCCATTTTTGTGTAAATTGCTTCGTGGTAGAAAACCTGCAGGTTTGAAATTACTCAGTTTTCAGACAGACCATTGATTTTATCTTGACACCTATTAGAGGCGAATCAAATCTTTTTTTTTTTTTTTTTTTTTTTTATTACCAATTCCTAGAGACAGGGGAAGTGACAGCTTTGATAAAGCAGGGAGCTAAGAGCTGCTGAGCATCTCTGCTGAGCCATGTTTAGTGTGAAACCTGTCACCCGGCTCTCCTTTAATTGGGTTTCAGTCATCAGAAGGAGATGAAAGCTTTGGGCTGGTGTTTGGATGCTTCGGTCTCCAACGAACATTAAGAGCAGCTTTGGTTTTGGAGCAGATTACAATTCACTCGGGTCACATTTAATCTGCCAACGTTCATCTTACAATGGCTGCTGCCTTTCCAAGGAGGCCTGGCCAGAGGAATCCCCTGTTTAATTTGTGGTGTCTGGAGATGCTGTGCTTTGTTTCCTCATCGCTGCTCTTGAGATGCCAAAACACCAAGCTGTTTGAATTCCACGTTCAAAGAGGAAAGGTCTGAAACCTAGAGTGTAGTCTTGCTGAGGGTCTGCCTTCTGGTCCTTGGCAGAGGAGAGAAGATCAGCAGCAGCTACCGTTGGATTGCTGAGCTTTCGCGGTGTAGAAAAGCAGTAGGGTGATGGGAACAGTGAGGCAAACTTATATTGGAAAGGTGAGATAACATGAAGGTGTGGAAAAAGAGAAGGGAGGTGGTCATCTGGGTTAGCAGGTCTGGGAAAGAGAAATCTGACAGTCCCCCAAAGGCTCGTTAGTGCATTAAATTAAGATAATCATGCTCTTACATCTGCCTGGCCAAGGCTGAGGACATTGCTTTAATTCTCTATTTAACAAGAGGGAGCTCCCACCTTCCTTAGCTCCTCACTTTACTTGTGTCTTAGAGGAAAGCATAAATATCAGAATATGTAAAGTGAATGCTAAAATGTCAGTATTGATCAGTGCCCACCTGAATGGTCAAGATTTCAGAACTCCTCAGAGAGGAAAAGATCAGCCTTCCCATTTTTTATTCACCTTGAGAATCAAATATCTTGATAGGCCAAGCTTAGAATGACTATTTTTTGATAAACATGTTGGAAGAAAGTTCCTTACAGTGGGAGTGTAACACTAAGTTAAGGAGGAGAAGCTTAGAAATTCACCTCTTCTATCAGCGCTGAGCAAATATGCTGCAAATATTATTATACACTCAGATAAGGTCACTGAAATGTTGCTGGTTTGACATGTTATTTATTCCCATCTCTGAAAAAAATCACTGGGAAACGATGGGTTAAAATAATGTCCCTTTATCACAGAAGGTAAAAAAGGAGAGACAAATTTTATATTCGGAAATCACGAGAAAATTTTACTGAACAGAAAGATGATTGAAATGACAAACATGGGAGAAGCACGGCATCAATTCAAATAAAGGTGTAAGAGAAAGTAGGGGTGACATTAAACATGGTAGGATGAGGGTGATTTCTGACAAATCCTTAACTGCAGTTCCTTCTTTTTCAAAAATGATGCTTCTGACTTTCTGGAATTGTATCTACTAAGTGAAAGATGCGTAAAAGGGGTGTGTTAAAATAGGGAATTTGGAAGAGGCAGGATTAAGGCTTTGACTGCTTCTCACAGGGCTGAAGTCCATTGAGTTCATAAAGCTGCGTGTGTTAATGAAATCTAGGGAGATACAGCTAATATTTGGTAATTAAAAACGTCAATGTTTGACTGTATTGATGTGTGGAAAGGAGTAAAGTTTCAAAAATGTTTGCCTCCTCTCACATCCAAGTGTTGGCACACGAATTTTGCTCCTTTCTGCTTCAGCTGCTGATACCAATAGCCCATTTTGGGACCTGCAGGACCCCAACGGACTGGCCAAAGGGCAAGTGAGCTCATGGAAAGGTTGTGTTTGGTGCATGATTCACACTCCCTGAGCTCAGTATTAGCAAATAAAGAAAGTGAGATACTGATGGCTATCCTCAGCAGTGTATATAACGTCTGACATCTCTTTGTATTCTCTGCTTCTGTGGGGACACCTTGAATTATGGCTGAAGGCGCTTTCCACCTCCACACACCTCTTCTTCCAAAACCCCTTGGCTCTTGACACCTAGCTGCAGGCTGCATTGATTTTCCTTCACTGGTATAAAGACTTTAGCATGGATATTACTCACTGGTCAGGTCTTTACTGCTAATAAAAACCTCAGATTGCAAAACCACAAGAAATGGTGGAACTGTAGAGAAATGACACCCTACTGAGGGTGCCTCCCCATCGCCCAGGACATTATCTTAAGGGAAACATTTGAACCGTAGCTCAGGAGAGGGATTTGAATAATATATGAAAAGAGTGGGTTTGACCAGACAATTTTATCTCCTCTCCTCTACCCTTCTTTCTTTCGGTGAAGCAAAAAACCCTTCCAGGAAGCTTTTTTTGTTGTGGGGGTGGTGAAAGCCTGGCCCAGGTTGCCCAGAGAAGCTGTGGCTGCCCCATCCCTGGAGGGGTTCAAGACCGGGTTGGAGGGGACTTGGAGCAACCTGGTGTGGTGGGAGGTGCCACTGGATGGGCTTTGAGGTCCCTTCCCACCCAAACCATTCTGTGGTTCTATGAAAGCAGATGCACTGTTACTGCATGGCCTATGGTGGGCACATCTGCTGAGGTTTCAATGAAAGGTTTGGGTTGTTTAGTTACCTGAAACACTTTGGACCATTTTCCCAAGCTGCTGGTGGAAAAGTGCATCTTGATGCCAGGAACAAAAGAGACTGATCAAATCAGTGCTTTTTGGATAAAGTGGGAGGAAAGACTCGTGAGGAGTGTTCAATTAGCATTTCTTACTGCTCGGAGCCTTGTGTTTGCAGGCAACCAAGCGGATGTGAAGTGTTCCTTATGCAAATACATCTCTCCTGCTTTTCCTGCTCTCCTCTGCTCTTCGAGCTGAAGGAGAAGAGATTCTTCAAGTTTGGCTGCTTCAAGGAAGATTGATTAAAATCAGCTGCAGTTTGACTTAATTGGATCCATATGCTTGGAGGGGGAGCAGGACTAGTTAGAAGTCCTCGTAATTAGTTCACAGCTGGTTGGTGAGGAAAAGTGAAACTGCAGTTAGAGCTCAGATGAGTGGATCTGTATGGATAAAAGGCAGGGAGATGTTTTTTATGCTGACATGTAAAAATCACCTCTAGTCTCTTAGGCAAGGGGACTAAGTAGCAGCCTAATCCCTTTGAGCATGTGCATTTATAAGACTGAATCGAAGGAGTCTTTATTTTCTTGGCCATTTTGGAGTAAAAGGAATCACTTGTGGATGCTCAAGCCAAGGGAACCTCAACAGGCTCACAGAAAGCTGGGAGAGGATCTCAGGGATAAGGTGAGACCCCACGAGGGTAGTTTAACTCTTTGAGAGGTTCATGGTTTGGCACAAACCCTGAATTTCAGTGTGATGCCCTTGGTCACAGTAATAACTAGTTGTGTTTAGCCTTTCTGCTGGTCAGTAACATAACAGGAACACTGGTAAAAATGCAATAGTATTTTTACATATTGAAATAATTTCTTTTTCTCCGTTATTTCAAAGAGCTTGGGAAGAGTTTACTGCCTACATGATATGGGGACAGTCATCAGAAGACTTTCCCCAGCCAGAAGCTGGTATTTATGCTAATTTTGCTGTTGGAATCGAAGGGACTGAATTCCCTATTACAGTGTCCACGAAGGAGCTGCCTGAGAAAAACACACTAAACATATTAACGTGGTCATGTTGACGTGACTTTATTAATGTGTTTTGAGGTGTTTCATTAATGCATGTGCAGTCATCCCTTTCTAAGTGTCTAACTTTGCTATCGTTATCAACTATTTGATGATTTAAGATATTAATCTAGTTAAATTAAATCTTGCTTTCTTCCACCTTTAAATTGATTGTTTTTGCACAAATAGAAGCCTAAACCACTTGTCTGCTTCAGTGGTACTTGTGTTGTAGCTGTAATGGTTTGAAGATAAGAAATAAGAAAGTTATTGAAGCAGAAATTTTATCATTTTTCTTAGTAAGAGTAGCTGATATAATTGGTGAAGTTAGAGACAAATAGTAAGTGTCTGAAGATTTGTCCTTATTTGTGTACTTTAGCTCATTTTAATTGGCCTGCTTAAGTTGGCATGGACTTGTGGCTGGTCCCACCAAAGCAGGAGGCTCTGCAGGGAGGTTGGGTGCCTGCCCTCTGCTGTATTAAGTTCTCTAGGAGTCAAATGTCTACCTATGGTGGGTCCATCCACCACGATGCAGGTACTGGGACATCCAGAGTGCGCTCATGTTTTTTTTCTCCCAGTATCTCTGCAACCTTTGTGGTTGGACTGGTCTCCTTCTTATCCTAACACTAGGTTTTGAGGGACTAACAAAAGATCTGTGAGTTCTACCCCAGGTACAGATTCCTGTGAGTGGTTGACCTGGAGCATTTCTCCTCTTTAAGCTTTAGTGACTCATTTTGTAGTTAGGATTTTGGCGGCCAGGCAGTAACTGGCTTGGAGTTAAGAGCTCAAGGCAAAGTTGAGGTCATTTAACAGTCTAACTGTTCATTATGTGACCAGTGAAGAATGATGAATGAATCATTTACAGTTATAAAACTTAAAGGGACGTTGTCAACCTTTCAAGGTTCCCTAATTGACCTCTCAAATGCTTCTGAGTTGTCTTCCTGGATTCTCTGGATGCTTTCCCTTTCACAAACCTCCCGTCCTTTTCCCCTCATCTCTGCATGATGTGGTCCACATTAGCACAGCTGGTCCTTGATTAAAAACTCTAGGTGGCCAAGTTCAGCCTTTTTTTTTTTACCAAAAAAAGCTTCTTTAAATGTTTAAATGGGTTTGGGCAAACCACTTGGCATCTCTTCAGTCAGGCATGGCTTTTGGCAAGGTGTAGGAGCTGATCTGTGTGCTTCAGAGGGATTTAATTATGAGATAGAATAGCTGAGAACAGGAGACCCAGTAAAACAAAGATGAACTAAGCAGAGAAGTGCAGCTCCAGGTCTGCAGAAGGTCATATCACATCCTGCTGTCCCACTCATCCAGTGCATTTAATTTCCACAGACTCCTGCATTTTATCAACAATAAGCTAATTTTTTAGAGGCCAAGATTATCTTCTAAATTTCACAGGCTGCAGCAAGTCTTCCCTGATGTAAGGAAACACGTATCAGTTCATGTGTGTTGGCAGAGACCACTCTGGGGGTCACCCCATAGTTCTGCTCAAAACACCACAGAGAAAAACCTGTGGTAAAAATCTGTCTTGCCTTGGTTAAATGCACACCATTTCTATTAATGATTGACCCAATAGCTCAGGTGTAGCACAGGCATTTCGCCTGGGGATTGGGATTCCTAATTCTTAGCCTCATGGCAATGGTATTTTCAGGTGTTTGCAGCAACTTTTGCAGTTCCAGGAGTCTCCACACCACCGAAATAACTCTACTGCTCCCTGGAAGCATGTATCAGAATTTATTAGAATTAACAGGAATTAGAAACATTCTGTTGGAGCAGAGGGGAGAAGTATAAGCATGTCATCCAGTTGTAGATGTGACACTGGGTGGTGGAAGGAGAAGCTCTTTCTTGGCCTCGGTGGCCCCGATAAATGTGATGTGCAAAGTGGAAGTCGAATAAAACAAGGACATGCACAGGACAGACTTGTTAATGTTTGTTAACATCAGGGACCAGGAGTGCATAGATTCACATTTGTGCAGGGAAATTTTACCAACATGCCCTTTTAAAAAAAATTTTTTTTTTTTTCAAGGAATTTGCACATTGAATATTAAACATCTGAAGGTCTATAAATTTTACTGCCGGAGCAAATGCTGTATTGTTTATTTCATGCGGCACCTTTCGCGAAGTTCTGCAGAAGCTGATTAACATTTGCATAATACATTTAACACACACACACAAAAATCCATAATAAATTCATTAATGTGCTGCTGCCACTATCCCTGAAAATATCAGCAGTGGGTTGACATCACGCAGCTCATTAGATGAGCAGAAGGGGAAGACGGGTGAGCTCTGCTTTCCCTGAACAGCTCTGAACCAGGGAAAGGTCACTATGCTGAGTGTTGGTACCTGCACAGCAGCACGGAGGAGAGCTGGGAGAGAGCTGGGGCAGGGGCAATGTCCCCTGGAAAAGGTTGCTGTACCAGTAGACACAAACTTTTAAGAGGTGCCATCCGTGCTGGAGTAGAAAAATCAGCGTCGAGCACAAAATGCAGGTGAGGATGCTGTTGCGCCGAGGAGGAGTTTGCTCCTGGGGTTCACGTATTCTCCTGCTGAAGTCCTCTGGTGGTAAAAAAAACCAGCTGGCTTGAAACAAGCTTTTCTTTTCTGATGTTACAGGTGTTACAGGATGAATGGTGAGGCTTTAAAAGTCGTGCAAGACTTGGTTGTGTGGCAGGAGGTCACTACATCAGGGGTATTTTGTGTGTGTGGTTGTACAGAGCCCTGGCAGAGGCTGCCCTGAAAGGTGGTGGAGATGGTGTCTCCATCTCTGGAGACATTCAAACCCCACCTGGACACGTTCCTGTGCAACCCGCTCTGGGTGGACCTCCTTTGGCAGGGGGTTGGACGAGACGATCTCCAGAGGTCCCTTCCCACCCCATATCATTCTGTACCACTTTCATGAATGGAAAATATGGTGGCAGACCCCCCTGTTAGTGTTCTTGTATGGCAAAAAGAGCAAAGATATAAGAAAATAAATATTTTCAGCTATAATTGTATGCTCAGACACATAGTTGTGTTTATAAAATGTCCCCCCAACATAACGAGGCTTGTTGATAAAGTAGTCCAAAGTCCAGCTGCAGAAGGCTCTGCTCAAGAAGAGGGTTTCACCAGTTCCCCACCATCATCCTGGAGGTGAAAGCCGAGGCAGAGGAGACAGACACAACCGTTTTAAAAAAAGACTTCACTTTTAAACTCCTCTAATCTTATGTATCACACAGCAACAGAAAAACAAAGTTTCAGGTAAACGATAAGAGTGACTGTCCCTTTATAGTTTTCTGCTTTGTCTCTGTAGTCACTTGATGGCACGAATTAGTTTTCAATTGTTCTTTCTACGTTTTCTGTTCCTCTGCTGCCGCTTTGAATTCTGCTCCGATGTCACAGCAACAAAACAAATATGTCGTTTAGACCCGTATAGGGAAGATCGTGCCTGGCAAGGTCTGTTTACCAAAGCTTTGTACTTTTTCTCAGATTGTAACTTATGGATGTGATATTCTGAGCAGCTCTCTCCACGTTAGGCTTTTAGCTTTTCATTACTCGTTACCATTTCAGCCTTTGATGACCCAATTAGTTTTGAATTTTTTGATTAAAACAAAGTAATAGATCACAGTTTCGTGCTGCCCCTGTCTCTGCTAGTTCTGTTGTGGTCTGGCTTTTTCCCACTGGTCTAAACGTTTTCAGTAATATTCTTCAGCAGTTTTATCTTTCTGATAAAGAAGCTGGTTACGGTGCAGGGTTTTTCTTCTACTACTTGGTATGCGGACGACTCGACACCGTCTCTAAGAGACAGAAGACCAGGATGTGTTACCCAGATTATGGAAAAGAAATGAAGTCAGAGTTTAGCCGGTTTTTTTTTTTGTCTGCATGTGTGATGGAGAGAAGAGGAAAATCTGCCTGTTTCAGGTCACAGAGAAGGGTGGGCAGCAGTCCTAATGATGTTAAATACACGTGAGGAAATAGGGAGTCTGAGCTGAGCCGTTCATGGAGATGGCAGCACGCTCCAGAGAAACACGTTTTCTTTATAGGATTTCATCAGGGGGATTCAAACATGTGAGATGTTGGTGAGTTTCTTGCACATCCCAGAACCCTTCCCTTTGATCACACTGACCTACCACCCATTTAATGCGTGGAGGCAGAGATCTACATAAAGAAAATGGGTTTTCCCTAAAGAATTTCATCATACAGTTGAAGGGAAACTTGCTGTGCCTCTGTCACTCAAATGCTTGCCATTGAGCACTTCGACCTGTGGTCCAGGCTTGCTGGAGATCAGAGCTCGTGGTGTCCCTGGGGAGAAGTGACACCCTGATGTCAGAGCATCTCTGCCAGTGCACCCTAAATGCAGTCGCATCACAACATGTTCTCTTCTCACTCTTAAATTTCCAAATTTGCCTCTATTTCCATTTGCTATTGTTTGATAAGACTCGAGAGAGACGTAGATCCAGAAGAGTCAGAAAAAAAGTAATTGTTTTTGACAGTTTTCCTACCTAGATATGAAAGATGGGTAACAGTAGCGTGGAAGGCGATGCCTAATTGAGGTAGAAGGGCTGCTCTCTTTAAATAAGGATAAACAGTCAGGGTGTCAGGGTGAGTAAAACACTGTGGAAAGAACATCTTCTTTGGTGTTTTTTTTTTTTTTAAATCAGTAGTGCCACATGAGGCAGTGCAGTGTCTACAAAGGAGCCGTGGTGTCTGTGAAGCCCAGTTGTCTTAAATACCAATGGGAAGGTTCCCAGGAGACCCATCGCATGTGTATTGAGCCAAGGATGGGGTTCAGCTCATCAGGAACGCTGCTGCTTCCCTCAGTCGACATTTAATCCCCATATATCTTAAATAATACAGAAGCTGTGCCTGTTCTTTGCATTTTTGGCAGAACATTTAGAATGAAATAAAAAGTCCCTGAAAACTATTGTGCGTGTTGGACACGACGTAAGATGTTCAGTCGAGATTGTGACCTTTCAGAACAAAGACACTGCTTTTGAAAAGGGGGTTCATTGTGCTCCTGGCTCTAGTAAGATGAAAAACCTGAAAAACTGGTAACATGAAGGCTGCACAGCAAAGATGAGCTCCGCAGAGATCCTCTGGTGTATTTTTGGTTAGCTTCCAGTGGATACATCCTTTCTCTCTGTGCAATACTACCACAGTTGCAATCAGTAGTAATTACAGAAATTTTCTCTTTTTTTTTTTTTTTTTTTCCTGAGTAGTGGGATGTGAAAAGCTGTTGGCAGAGCAATCTCTGCACGGGAGCTCAGCTGCTGAGCTGCTTTCCCTCTAGATCTATCACAGCTCGAGCTGCTGACCTTAAGGTTATTTCCCTGGGAATCAGGGATTGCTCACAGGTTGCTCTGTTCAGCGTGGAAGGAAAAGCATGATTAGATACGTGTGAGTTATTGTCATTAATAATATTATGGTGGAGCAGCCTGAACATTTACATACAGCACCAGTGAATTTAATTTCATATATATGTATATGTTTGCAGGCAATTATTAGAATGCATGCTGTTGTATTTAGATGTAGATGTGACTTGATGTATTTGGTGTAAAATAGGAGAAGTCACCCAGACTGTTTCAGCAGAACCTGACTGGAGTGTGGTCAAGGGGATGGTGACAGTGGCCCAATGGAGAGGAAAATATGTCCCTGGGAGGGAGCACAGATGGAGGGTGTGGGCTGGGAGTGCTGCCCTGGACATGCTGCAGCCGTGGTACCTGTCAGCCTGGTCAGTTCAGGTTGTCACAAGTTGAGATGAAGAAGGTGACGATATCGTAGACATTCATTAGGGTCCTCTTCAGATGGATGGTGGGAAGGAGCAGTAAGTGTATAACATGAACTGGTTTCCCTGGTGCTGTGGTGGTACCTGAACACTAACTTCTAGCTCCCAGTAATTTGGGGATTGAATGTACAATATCTTTTGGCTTTTCTGCTTTCCCGGGGTCTCTGATACCTTCCGAGTAGGACGCTGCTGTTGACACTAACCACTTAGAAGATAAATGTGCATCTGCACTTGTAGGTTTTTGTGTGGTCCATTCTCTTGAGCATCCTAGTGAAAAAAATACTGGCCGTACTGCAAAACAGACCTGTTGGTCAACTCACCAGTGAATTCCTCCTGGGCCTTTCCTTTCATCCCCATCTCAGCTCCTTGGCTCTTCTATACCCTTAATGCTTTTTACTGATGTTGCGTGATTCCAGAGGATCAAAAAGATAGTCTGAGTCCTTTAGAAATGTGTGAATGTTAGAGATGATGCCCTTGTACTGGTTTACTCAATGATAGCTGGAAAACTTGTTACCGGGCAAGTCTGCTTCTGAAGTGTTTTATTTCTTTAGTATTTCTGAAGTATATTTATTTCTTTAGGCAGTCAGATCAAGATAATGTTCACTGCTTGGAGCAGTTAACTCAAAGCCCTTCAGAATCCAATAGGCTGCCCCATAGCCATTCCTCTTATTGTTTCAGTTTATCCATAAATCTCTCTGATTCCTGTAAATTTTGAAACGAAGAGATGACTCTCCCCATCTGAAAAGATTTCATTGCTGCTTGAAGTCTCCTTGTCCTGGCAGCAAAACCCACAATTGAGCTTTGAGATTTGAGCTCGAACTGAGAGGCAGATAAGATCACCAGAAGATTTCCACAGCAAATGCAGAATATGTTCTTCTCTAATGCATTCCTCATGCTGTCTGACAAGTAATGAATTGCTTGGGTAGGAAAAGAGGGGACTGGGTTGCTTTTTTTTGTTGGGTTTTTTTTTTTTCAGTTTCCAAATTTTGTGAGGGTCTGAAAAGAAAGGTGGTCTGTCTCTGTGACCCAGGATGTCTGTCAGACATAGGAGAGGCTAATTAAAATGTCACTATATGTACCCGAGGGTGATGAGGCAGAACGGACTGATCGCATTCTTGGTTCAACGGACACATCTGTGTCTTTGCTGCTGTCCCCTCCCTGGGAAATCTGCAAGTAATTCACGTTCAGGGGGGTAGGAACGAGGCCTCTGGGTAAATCTGGCCTCTTTCTCTCTCTGGAGCAAAGCAGAAAATAAATGAAATCCATTCTTGCTCTGCTGCAATTACTGAGGCGGTCTCACCCCAGCTGGGTGATAGCGAGGATGCTGTTTCCTGCTGTCCCATCGGAGTCAACGCTGCTCCACTCCGTGTCACCAGACCAGCTCTGGGAGAGGGTGGCACTGGGGCATCAGGGAGGTTTCTACAGTGTGTGAAGGCACAGGAGCAAAGCGGCATCCTCTTCTTTCCCCTTCCTTTGTTTAAAAGGACAGAGTTATCCTGGTGAGCCAAGGGAATGCTGGGGAGAGATAATCACCCACCCTTTGGTAGAGTCTTTGGAAAGACTCGGGTGGCGAAGAGGTGGTCCAAGCCACACAGCCTGCACCATTGAAAAACACTGAACACCAGCAAAAGGAAAAAAAAAAAAAAGGATGATCATCAGGGAAATTGCTATAATGGTAAGATAATTAGAACGCAGAATGATTAACATTAGTGCACTGCATTGGCAAGGACTATGCAAGTTGACATAATAGGCTCTTCCATATCAAACGTGTGGGTTTTCAGCGTTTGGTTTAACACTTTCATGTGACTTGATAATCAAGTTCACAGCTGAAACAGGCACTTAGTTCTTACAAAACATCACATGGTCCTTTTCCTCTCCTATGGCTGCTAGAAGGACCTTCTTGTTTTCCCTTTTTTTGGCTACTGAAGGATAAAAGTCACTCTCACTGTGCAGTCGTCCTGTGTTGTTTGAATGATAGCCAGGCATGCTCTCCTGAGGCGTGCTCTTCCTGGTGTCCCCTAAAAAAAACCCATCTCAGGTCTTTCATAAAATGGTTGTCTTCTTCTCAAGGAGAAAAGATGAGGATTCAGGAGACCTGATACTGACATCACCTTCTAAAAAAGACATCAAAAGGCCCTACCTCCTTGTCATCCTTACCCCGATGCTTGGAGAGCCCCCTGCCAGCCCTCTGGTGTGGACCTCTAGCAAGTCCCTTTAATTTGCCAAGACTAAACCGGTGCAAGAAGGTAGATTTAGCACCATGTTTAATCACTGGTTTTGTAGCCTAATTGAGTTTGGAGCAAAATTTCAAATGCAGAATGACTTTAGCGAAACCCTCGTGGTTCCCCATCTCTTCCAGCTGTTGCAGACCCATGAATATTTGTTCTCCTTGATACCAGCAACCCCACATGCTCAGGGACCAGGTCATTTGACATTTTGTCTCCCCCCTGTTTTCACTGGTTGCTTCTGACTAGGCTGGTGATGTTTCTCCAGCATCTGTGGTGGCTTTCTCTTGCTTTGCTGGGCCGTTGGCTGGTGGCTGTTGGGGGCACTCACAGTGGCCCAAGCCAGGCTTTTCCCCAGAGATCAGGCACATCCTTCCTTACATCCAATAAAATCTGATGGTGCTTTGTGGTGGAAAATACACTGACTTCAGTAGCACTTTTTTCAATAAAAACCATTTTCCCCTTTGAGTGGGAGAGCTCACAGCCCAAATTCTCTCTCTCTGCCCAGGGCCCTACTGTTGCTGTAACAAAGGGCCATCGGAAGGGAATTGCAGCTGTGCATTGGGTATGGAAAGAATGTTTTATGTGGTTTATATGTTGTGGATTGTTTTCTCTCTCCTCCTGACCCCACCTCGGATGAAATTCCTGCCCTCCCTCAGTGGCTCTCGGTAAGGAGGCGATGGGCTGGCACACAAAGCAGTGGCATTAGGATGGGGGGACCCAGGACTAACGGGGAACAAGGCTCGTAACTGAAGACAGAGAAATATGGCACAATAAGATTCATTAGGGATCAGATTCAATAACTGTAAAATGATGAGAAGTTTATGATCAAAGGCTTACTTCAAGCATTTTAACGACACAGTCGTTTAATCCCTTTAAAGCAGATAGATAAGGAGTTAAGTGAAATCTACAGCAGTCGTCTTTCCGAGCTGTTTATGAACCTGTTGGAGGCTGTGGATCGCTGTGAGAGGCACGGGATGGATGTCTGCTCTGGTAATTGGGTTCTGTATAATGGGCTACTGGTCTTTACAGGCTGATTTACTCGTGAGCTTGGTAGAACGTAAAGCAAAGGCTTGTGGTTTTTCTTAGAGGCGTGTGTGGTTCCTCAGCTATTTGTAATGTGTGTGTTCCTACCACGAGTCCTGATGGAAGGAAAGGGCAGGATTTTTCTCCCCTTCACAACTCCTCTCCCAACACCATCCCCGGGTCTATATGGCAGCAAACATCTCCTACGCCCCCCACACCCCTTCGCAAAGGAGAACTGTTTAACCCCCCCCATCTCTGCCCTTACACTTCCCACAGCCTCCGAGGAGCAAGCAGAGGGGGGCTCTTTCTCTTCTCATGGCTCCAGCCTTGTTGTGCTGCTGGAATACAAAGTCCTTGCCACCCCTGCATCATTGAAGGCCGTGTAACAGCCCCTGCAAGATGCAGGCAGAGCTGGTATCAAGCTGGTCGGGAACAGGGAGAATTTCCAAGGACTCCAGGCCATCTTGTTTTCTACTTGCACAGAATGTTGCTGTCCCGCAGTGGTATTGATTAGTTTTAAAATAGGGGAGTGATAAATGGAGATTTCAGGTGGTTCTAGTAGATGTGACTGCAAGGGATGGAGGTGTTTAAATCGAGCATGCAATATCTTCCTCGACCTCACGCTGTTGTTCTTGTCCATCCTAGGAGGGATGTGCTGATGTCTAGCAACGGTGTGGCCCCATGGAGGGGCTCTCTCAGCTCTCTTCGCTTGTGCTTTGCACAGGAACAATCTCCATCTTCTTATTCCAGCCTCTCTCCCCCATGGAGCAGTTGGAGTTGGAAGGGACGTTGAAGATGATCCCTCTCTGGGGCAGTATTTGGGCTGCTCGAAGGGTCAGGTACAGTTGAGAGCCACCAGCTGAGGCTGAGCATGGCAAATCCTGTGCAGTGTGTCAGGGCTCTAGACCAGACTTTAAGGAGCCTTGGGCTGGCTGTCTTTCTCCACGTTTCCCAAGAGAGAATTGGAAAATATTTCCCTTGTTTGGAAATAAGTAACATCTGTCTTTAAAATTTTAGCACTAGCAGCTGTATCTCTCTGCTTCCATGTGGTCCTTCACTGTCACTGTGTCCCTTCAGCTATAGTTCTTTCCCAAGAGCTTCAAGACTGAACACTTGAGAGAGTAATATATAAAAAAACCCTGGATTTTAATCCACCTTCTGCCTCCAGGTACCCTGTTCTTTGAGGGTGCCCATTGCACACTATTCTCACCTGGCTATTTGGGAGATGAGGGTGATCTGGACAAGCAGCAGCTCCTGGACGGAGGCTGGGAGTGCAGCACAGCAACTTGTGTGCGATGAGACTGCTTTCCCCCTTCCAGCCCTTGGTCAGGGACCCAGGAACAAGTTGGTAAACTCCTGAAAACCAAGCTTGGCTGGTTCCTGAGATGCTGTGCCATGGTAGAACCCCAGCAACCCCCATCCTTGGCAGAAGCACAGATCAGCAATAAGGCCATAAGGCCAAAAAAAACCCCAGGGCTCAGGCGTTTTTGTTCACTTATTTATAAATATTTGGTCAAGTAAGATTGTTTATGAAAAATTAAAACCTCCCACATAAATGTTTGTGGGGTTTAGAGGCAGGAAAGGCAGCTCAGCAGCAGAGAGGGGAAGATGGGGCTGGTAACACCCAAGGAGCTGGGGATGGGGCAGGTTTTATGGAATGACAGACAAGGAGGAAGGAGATGATACAAATGCCAGCTCTGCTGTGGGTATGACAGGATGTGAGTGGCTTCTGTGGAATTTGTGGATAATGGCACTGAAGCCTGGTCCCTTGTGCTGCAAAGAGGATGCTCGGGGAGGTAGCAGCCCTCGTGGTTTGGAGAACACAGCAGGAGGGAAACAATTCAATTTTGAAAGAAAATGCTTTTGCAGTAACAATTTTCCTTTGATCACCCCCTGTTTAAATCCACCAGATTTATTGTCAGATTGGCTGGGTCTGAGCAGCTTTGGCCCCTCTTGGGCAGAGCTGATGGATCTTCACAGCAGTGGAGGCATCCTCCCAAGGTGGGTGCATCATCTGCTGACCAGGAACCCATCATCTGCTGACCATCTCCCCTGGCAGAGCAGGACTCCTCATTTCACCCATCCTTCTCCTGGTACCTCTTTGTTTTGAATAGGAGACTATCTTGTTTAACAGCTTTTCATAGAGGCAAGCACGTTTGTGTGTGGTTTAACTTAATATACAGGCTGCAGAGCTGAAGGGAAGGCACTGATCGGCTCCCACAGTCGAGATAGCATTCAGAAAACAAATTAGAGTTTGCAGTTGGTAAGGATCCAGGCAGAATTCATAAAATTGAATAGTATTCTCAAGTTCAACATGGACGAGCTCATTACTGATCCAGAGAAAGTAGGTGTGTGTTGAGGAATTAGGGATGTTTGGGAGTTTTATCTGATTTCTTTTTTTTTTTTTTTTTAATCGAGAGGCAGCCATGTTATGGTCTCCTGTAGGGTTTTTTTAATGTGGATTAGAATTACCAGCACTGGTGAGGAGGGAGGTGGGGGGAGTCAGCGTTTGAGACTGGTGGGCTGTGTTTATCTATTACAAAATATTTGTAATAGGTTGTATTTATAGCTGCCTGCTGAAACTGGCTCTCTCAATTTGCCAGCTCATGATGTTCCAGGTGTTTCCTGAGGGCAGAGCCATAGCTATTTCTCCATCTGGACCTCTGCATGATGGACGTGAAGACCCACAATGTTGTTACTTTAACACGTGCATACCAGGACAGAAATAATCAGATGTGACAGGGGTAAACTGTGCTTCTTCAAGCTGTTTGTTTCCCCATTCCTCTTCCACTTGTCAATCCTTCCTTCAGGTCCTCCTTGTTTCCAAAGGTGCTCAAAACCAGGGACAGATGCTGCCTTCAGAAGGCGGCTTTGGGAGACGGATGGATGACTGGCAGCAGGATGTTAGATGGTAACATGAGAAATAGTTTGCTAAAGCTCTGCCTTTAATGAAGGTGAACACAGGAGCAGAATGGTTATTTGTTAATTTTACAAAGAACGTGTATACACGTGGTCGAGAGGGATGTGTGTAGAGATGTGTTCATGTTCTGTGACTTCTTTTCTTGGACTCAATCCATCTTTGTTTCTCTCTTCACTGTCACCCAGAATAGTAGAAGTCTCCTTAAATTAACTTTATCCCATTCATTCAGGATGGAGACTCCTTGGCTTAAAGCCTAGTGACTAGGGAAGATGGCAAGTGACAAACGTGTTTCCATTCTCTGATTTTTTTTTTTTAAATTTTTTCTTTTTTTTCACTCAAATCACCAAATAACCCTTGTAGTTTTCCAATGAGCTGGATTCCATCTGTGTGGATCCGCAGGCACGTGTTCAAGTTGTCGTTATGACTGTGAAAAAGACATTTCCTTTAGGGGGAAAAAAACCAAAACACAATCTCAGTGGCTGTATCTTAAGTGTCATTCTCCTTTTCCATCACCTGAGGATTTGAGCAGCTCTGCCACTCTGAAATATTAAAATGATAGATTTGAAAGTATTTTTATATTTAGAGGCATTGATTCTAATATGATTTCTCCACGAATTAAAACCCTCCTTGCAAAAGATTAAACTGTCAGTGATAACATCTAGGTTCTTGTTATGTCTAAGGAATAAAAGCTGAAGTTACAGAATTGTCTGGAGGCTTAGAAAGTAAGAGGGGGAATTAACGATAGGAGCGAGAATGGATGAAAGTATTGGATAACACTTTTTTTTGAATTGGAGGAAGCCGAATGAGTTGAATTAAGAGGTTTATGGTGCAAAAGAATACCCACTTAGTCTGATCTGCTATATAACACGTAACACAAAAAAAAATACAGTTTTACTTAGAGAAATCTCTACCTAGTCACTTGTGGTCACTCAACAGCCTCTTTTTAATAAGATATCAAATATTGATTTAAAGATACTAAGCAATAGACAGTGTATTGGTTTCCCTGGTCAGCCATCCCTATTAAAAATGTATATTATTTCCAGTTTGCTGACCTCACCAGGAACTCTTGGGTTCTCTCTGTGCTTTTGTTTGCTGGATTAAAGAACCCTCTAGTGTCAGATTTCCCCCGAAGCCCCCGATCAAATTGCTCCAGCCTCCTGGAGTAAATGAAATCACTTGATTTCCATTCATTTCTCATTGTGAGATGTGGTTGTTTTTTTTTTCTTCAGACCATGAATCATTCATGGAAATCTTCACACAACTTTCCTTAATTTTCAACCACCTTCTTACAGCTTCCCCTCACCTGGGTGCATTATCACTGCGGTGGTCTCATCACTGCTGCATTCAGAGACAATATTGTTTTCTCTAGTCTACTCGTAGCTAGCTAAAGATTCTTGCTGTTCCCTCCTTTTTTTTTTTTTAAATTGGAGGTAACCCTTAGTTATTAACCATGGTCAAAAGCCCTCTTCACAGACACTATCACCCAGAAGGTACCTGCTGTTGTATCCCTACGACTAGACTCTGTGCTTTGGGATGCATTTGGAATCAGGAGGAATGATTTTGCCCAGCACAATCAGATTTCTAAGCTATCTTTGTGGGCTTTGTTGTTGGCTATGATTCTGCCTTTGTGTTATCTGCATATTTTAGTAAGGATTTATGATTTTCTTATGTCTCTTAGAGAATGTCTGCTGCATACGATTGGCCACAGAAGCGATGCTTATTGAAAGTAATGGGGAAATGTCACTATCAGTTCTTCAGTTTTTGGGTCGCTTAAAAACTGCCACAGTCTGATTTTTGCATCATGCTAGTTTTAAAAGAAAATGTGATTTTGATCAAATATTTTGGGCAATATTTTGCAGAGGCAAATACTTTAGAGAATTCCTCTTCTGTTATGTCAACACAGTTATCTTAATTAACTAGGCTTGAAATCTCCTCCAGTCTGTTTGACAAGACCCGTTTTCCATGAAATTGTGTTACTTGCTTTTTCTCATCTTTTTTTTTCTTCTAATGGAGTGACGTATCAGTCCTGTCTTGCGAGTTAAGGGGATTCAGTTTGCTGCATTCTGGAAGCTTCAGGAAAAGTGAACAAGGCAGGAGATAACTCGACCTGTAGGGAGGTACCTACTTAATCTCATTTTTCGGTCTTCACAGTCTATTCAGCAGCCGGTGCTGTCTCATCCCCACTGCAGTAAATGCAGAATGTGCAGATCAATACTGCCGATGGGTGATTAGTATTTTGCAAACTGCAGTAAGTGAATTCATCCGATTCAAGGTTTTAAGTTGGAGAAGAAGTGATTGAGTGGGCTGAAATAACGGAAATGGATATTTCCTCTCAAGTGAAATGTAAGCGTTGTTGAGCTCTGTTAAGCAAGATGTTGGCAGAGATCTCTGCTCCTTTCTCAGCGATTACAAAAAATAATATTATTATTTTTTTCTGAAATCACTGATATCAAATGTGCTTCTCCCTTATCACCTCTCTTGATCTTTTTTTTTTTTTTTTTTGCCCCCCACTGTTGACCTGCTGGAGGATAAAAATGTATAAATTCATGCGAGTAAGATTTTTATCGATATTCTTGAGGCCACTTTTTGCTGTTTCAGGCAGATGAATCCTGAAGTGCTCGTCTACTGCTCACTATCAGTTTCGGGCAGAAACTCCCTGGTTTCTGTCAGTATATCCCAGGTGCATCAAAGGCTATGTGGGAGTTCTGCCTGTGAAGGCAGCTCAGAATAAATGCCTCTAGCTCCCTGGGAGACCCTGTGTACCACTGAAGCTGGCAGCTGAAGGAGCGATTATTTTAAGGTAGTAGAACTGCATTAAAAGCAAAACAAATATGAAAAATGATTAGGTAATTGCTGCAAAAGCCTAACGAAGGAAAATTGCGTTCCTCCATAGCAAATGTGATCAGAGCCCTGACTGTGTGCCTAAAGATGCCATCTGAAAATCCGTAGCTAGCAAAGAATGGAAAGGCTGTCCTTTGGGTTTGCTCAAAGAAAGTTGAAAAGATGCCTCTCGGCTGCAGCTACTTGGTGTTTCTGAGTTATGCATGTGCTATCTAATTAAAACTTAATGGCAAAGAAGTAACTACCGCAGCACAAGAGCGCGGTGTGGTAGCTGTGTGTAAGGCTGAGCGGGCTCTCAGTGGTTTGTTAGACAGAGGCTGGAGAGCTGATTTCCCATTGAGAAACACTAGAAAACTAGGATTTCTCTTCATTCACAATTTTCTTTCATAAAAATGTCGTGATTCGCGTTGACAATGAGGAAATCAATGGTAAAAATCAAAGCCTGGATTTTATACAGCGGGTTTGCAACGAGGGTTTGTCGGGTCTTAACAGTTTATAGGTTGACCTGGCAGTCATAATTCTGGGAAAACTTGGCAGTAAAATTAGAGATCATTGCCCCTTCGTGTCTCCGTGCAGAATGTGCCTGTCACTCTCCAGTCCATTAGCATGGTGAAGTAAAACTGGGGAAATAAAATCCATCGGGAGATGGGACAGTTGTGTTTCAGGCCATTAAGTTGTGCACTCATGTCCAGACAGGTCTGTGTCTTCCAAATAGATTTCAAGATAGATTCAAATCGGTTTTGGCTCAACTTTTTAGCAGTCTAAGGTTGAATAAAGAGGAGATGATTTGATATAAGATGGGTTTAGCATGTTGACGGAGTCATTTTGCTAATAGGCTGGTGGTCCCAGTGTGACATTCCTAAGTATTTTCCCATATTTTTGCTTCAAATTGCATTTAAGAGAAATTTATGAATCGTAGTTCAAGCTTTGCAGACAACCAAGAACTGTTTTCCCCCAGTGGAAACCAAGAAAGTGTAGGTAAGCTGATGGCTATGTTGAAACACGTGCCCCATGGGGACAACCTCACACAGCACACGTGGGGGATGTAGCTTATGTCACCGACAGAGGGGCAGCAGAAACCAAATAACCTCCGCTCGTGCCTGGAATGTTTTTCCCTTTGTCACGGGAGTAGAGGGGTTTAAAATGAAAGATTTCCCCGTAGACAAGTCTCAGGAGGATCCCTTGTGCCATCCCACGGCGTGGGTGGCTGCTCCTCCTCTGGCCCTGCTGTGTTACAGCTTGAAATTCCCCTTCTCAGCCCAGGGATTTTGTTCCCCCCTGGAGATTTCCTGGGTCTCATCACTACAAGGGTCCAGCAAACCCAAGTTACCAGCTCTGGCTTTCTCAGGCCCTACGTAACTAGTGAGGGGTATTGATTTTGTTTTGATGTGATGTGGTTTATAAATACGCATGAGGATTTAGGGTTATTTAACTGTGTTTTTTAATTCTCCTTGCATTGCTGACTCTTCCATTGAGGGTTTCTTTGTATGCACGGCAAGTGGCTCCGTGACAGCCCTGTTCTCCCTGCCTGGGACCTCTCTAATGTTTGTTAATCCCAAGCCTGTAGAAACTTCTAATGCTCAAAGAATGAGAGGACACAAAGCGATGCCCTTCTGCGTAGGGACCAAGGGAGAAGAGTCAGGTCCCAGGTGAGGAAACCTGGGACCAAAAGGCAATCACTGAGCAGGGAGGATGAAGGAGATGAAGGAGACCTTTTCCATGCTCCTGGAGAAGGAGAAAAAGAGCTCTTTTCATCGGGATCCTACAAATTGCTTAAATAAAGTAAGTAACCTGATCAAATGGTGAAAAGGGAGGGAAAAATCAAACATTTGCCTATTTGCCCTGAGGAGCTGGAAGCGAATGTACCCTCTGAATCGATATTTGGATGTTTTAGATACTCAGGTCTCTCACTTGAAAAAGAGCAGAGCAAACAAAAGAGGGTTCTGCATATTCAACACGTCCAAGTGAAGCTGCGGTGACTCTTTCTGGTGAATAATGTAGGTAGCCATGTGGACAATTAAGAAAGATATGTTTTTCTGAGATGTTGGATTCTCCCAACTTGCTCTCAATCTTCTCTCTCTACCCAATTATCCTTTACTGGAGAAATTTCCTCCTTGTGCTGGTTAGACATTGAGGTGGTATTGGGGCGCCACAGCCAAGCTGTGTCAAGACAAGCACCACATCGCTGAGATGCAACTGGGGCAAAAAAACCCCAAAATTGGCAATTTTTCTCTAGCTCCTTTTCCCCTCGGAGTGTTGCAGGGACATGTTTTGTTTTCCTCGTTTGTCTCTTCTTCTGCTTGGCCGATGCAGAAGGCGTGTGGGAGGGTATAACCTCTGGAAGCAAGAGGCCGCAGTGGAGCTCGTTTAACCTGTTTGCTGTCACACACTCAGAGACTGCCCAGCTGCTGGAGAGGGCTGTCAGAAACGAGTCCTCCAAACCATTTGCATCTGTCAGAGCTTCTAGATGATGTGAAAGGGAACTTGAGTTGGTCTTTGAGGGAACAGCCTTCAGCTGGAGGCAGGGAACCTGTTAACGATGGTGGGGTAGCTCTGTGGCACGGCCAGCACTGAAGGTGCGTGTTCATTGACTGAAAGTCAACGGAGCTGTTCAGGATTCCCTTTGTACCCTGCCAGGTTGAACTTACACATGCAAGTACATATAATAGTACTTTAAAATGCATTAAATTACAGGATCAAAGCATCCTGGTGTGCTTGAGGCTGTTGGGAAGTCTCAGTGTTGCTGGTGATGCTCTGGTGGTTGACCTCAGCCACCAGCGTATGGATGTCTTTGCTGTGTGAACCCATGTCCCGACTGACAGCTCTTCTTGTCACTCACTCTTCAGGCTTCTATGTGCTCAGCTGAATTTTGGTGCGTCCTGCCACCACGTCAGGTCATGAAGACAGTGGCTTTTTACGTAATTTCTAATTATTCACGTTTCTTTTTATACAAGATACTATCTAAAAAAAAAAATACCCGCGAGGTTTTGCTCTTTACTAATTAGATATATTAACTGGAAAATCTTACTAATTTACTGCAGTTTTGCTTTCCTTTATGAAAAGCATTGGAAAAGGGACCTTTGGTGTTGTACTTGGCTCTGACTCTTCCCATCCTGAGTAAAACAGAGGGGCCCAGCACAGCCCATCCCTGCTGCTTTTCTCCTTTGGATTCTCCTCTTGAAATCCCATCTCAGTTCGTTCCAGAGTAAAGCTTTATGTGGAAACACAGAGTTACAGAGATGTGAAAGCGAAATTTGTAGAGCTTTGTTGGGAGGGAAAGCTTTAAGTGATGGAATATCTGGATTGGAGTAACTACCACAAAAAACTGACTTCAAATATCTTCTGTCTTACTGGTCTCTTCATATAGAATCTATATGCCCATGTTGCACCCCACATAAGAAGTAGTAGTTAATTTATTTATTTTAAAACTACATATACTTCTTTTATACAGCTGGGTTTGGTCTGACACTGCTCAACAATGTTCTTAACCAAAGGTGACTTCATTTCTATGGGAAAGTTGATAAAATGTTTTTTGAAATTCAGATCTATGAGAGCCAGAGTTTCTCACCAAGGAGTTAAGTCTTATCTCTGAAAAAGAATGTTCATAACTCAAACTATAAGCTCTTTGGAACTGTTTTCAGGACTTATTTTCAGTGTCTTTATCAGAGGTTTTTGAACCGTAACAGGTCTCCTCTGCACGCTACCAGAGTGTAAATAATAACTTTTTGTGGACTTTGTTCTTTGGAAAGAGGAATCCTTGACTTGAAAAACCTTGTGTAGAAACCCTGGAATTCAAATCACCGGGTGGCAACAAACTGTCCTAGAGCAGACTGTGATTTTCTTCCATTTCAGTAAAAGGAAGAACAGCAATTGAAAAGGACAGTGAGGGTTTGAAAGCACTTTTTTCTTCTTCTCGATTATCCCGACTCCATGCCATTCCACGTCTTGCTGTCCTGACTCTTAACCTTCTTGTCACATTTGTTTGCATCCCAGGCCTCATCTGAATGCCTGGCTCAATGCAAATTACAGCCTGGCATCCTCCAGGGGATAATGCCTTTGAAAGTGGGGATGGAGAAAAGATCTCCCTTTTAAAACTGTACCTGAAGGGCTTCAGCCCCGCTGGTGAAAGAGTTTATTTTATGACTCGGATTGCACCAGGGCCCAAAATGTGTTGTGTTGTACCAGAAGTTATGGGCTGGTGTTAGAGCAGTGTGACTGGGGCAATTAGAGCTTTCCATCTGTGATACATCCTAACGCCAACTGCCTCTCTCTCCCATTGCTAATTTGCTGTCCATCCAATTCAGCATCCATCTCTCCTTCAGCCAAGATCATCACCTTCATCTTTGCAGGCCCTCTTCTTTCTCTCCTTGTGAGAATCCCTCTTTTTGGCACCACTTTTCTTTTTGGAACCCCAAGCCCCTGGATCTCCCCATCTAAATAGTCTAAATTACAGAATCACAGAATCTTAGAGGTGATCTTTGAGATCATCGAGTCCAACCACATTAAAAAACAAAACAAAAACAAACAAACAAAACCAACACCTTAAAAAAAAAAAAACCCAAAAAATTGTTGAGCATCTTCTGATCAGCCTCCTAAGCAGTGATTCTGTCTTGTGTCTCTCGATCTCTGGAGGATTTTTGTTTCATTCCAGGTCTTGCCAAAATTTGCACTTGCAGTCGGCAAGTAGCATCTTCTGCTCACGAGTTCAAAAATTCAATTTCAGACATTCACCACATGCAGACACCCAATTATCTGCCCTGTGTTAGTGTGCACAACTTAAGCTACTTTTTGCCTAGAAGAGGTAGCAAATGGAAGCAAGAGCATTCCCTGGCCAGTTGGATGCTTTTCAAACACTCCCGCCACCCTCCAACTGATGCTTTATGGTTTATATCTGTATTTAAGAAACTTTCCCATCTGTTTCCCACAGATAGATGCAGGCTTTATTTCAGATGTTCTTCCAAGGTGACTACTGACCCATTATTTCTTTAAAGCTGATACAATCTACTAAGCTCTTTAGATTGTTTCTATTTAAGTTCCCTGCTATCAAATAATGCCTTCCAGTCCGGAAACCTGGGGGATTTTTTTCTTTAAGAAGTCGGGATGGAAACAAACTCCCCAGCTCAGCAAGGAGCAGTGTGTGTTGCTTGTATTTGGGTGGCGCTCGCTGTGTGCGAGAGTCGCGCAAAGAAGAAATGGTCCTTTCCTTGAAGAGCTTCCAATCGTCAGCCTTTTCTCAGCAGGGGCAAGCGCAAGCTGTCGTGTCACAAGAGGAGCCATTCAACTCAGCTGTCCCATATGCTCCTCCAGAATTTATCACACTGCTCAGAAATCGCAATCTTTTAAGGTCGATAGACATCGAGACTCTGAAAACACAAGGCACTTGAGAGGGTGTCAGCCTCATCTTTGGGCTGGGGCTTCTTTGCTTTCCAATGCATTAAAGCAGGAGGAGCCTACCAGGGATGGGAAGTTGGTTGAAAATCCTTGACAGTGCTTGGTGACATTGTGTCCTGACAGTCATTGCCTCCTTGGGACGTATGAACTTCTTTAATTTCATTAGCAATGTTAGATGAACGTTATTTGCCAGAGTTCAGTCTATTCCCTTTGCTACCTGCTCTACCTTCTGATTAGAAATATCTGGGGTAGATGAATAGATCTTAAATGGAGCTGTTAAGTGCTGAATGTTTCATCAAATGTAAAGCAGTCCACATGGTTTTAAGTACTTTATTCTCACCTGTGGGCCCGTGAAAGTGAGTCGAGGAGAGAGAAAAGCTTTTATAGCTCTTGGAGAAAGACATCCCTGAATTGGGACTGTGCAGTTTTCAAAGAACCTGGAGGAGAGATGCCAGAATAAGTTCAGCCCTTTTCAAGATGCTGTCACTGGCAGCTTTCATTGTTCTTCTAAACAACTCCTCTTCTAAAGGAAAAGTTTCTGTTTTTCAGAGATTAAAGCAATCCTGTCTTCATTCATTGCTTCGTCACTTGACTGATTCTTCCCTAATGGGGAGATTACTTAGGAAGTTTTTGAGCTATAATTTCAGCAGACCAACAGACTGACTGTTTGCCGATAACATAGTTTTAAAAAATGACATGTAGCATCAGCACAAATTATCTCCTCGGGGTGGGGATTTTTTTCAAGCTGGGAGATGGAAGCGGGAGGGAAGGCGGCAGCGTCTGTCTGGAGCCTGTCCCTCTGTTCTGGATGGCAAATCAGCCCTTCTGCAAATTCCCTTTTCTGTAGTCTTTTGTCAGAAAGCTTATTGATAGCCAGAGCCTGGCTGAATAGTTCTGCCGTGTCCCAGTGTGCGTTGGAACATATTGCATTAAGGCAATATTTGCGTGTCGCATCTGGGGTGGCTGTCACATAACGGCTGCGCCGCCGGGAGAGGGATGGTTGGGGTGGTTCTTCTCGGTGGTCGATGAGAGAGTTTCCCCCTGTGCATACCCCGGGGCCTGCGTCTGGGAAGCTGAGGGTGATGCATCCAAACAACATTATTTCACAAATCGTAGAACGTATTAACATGTGGAGTCAACAAATCATCTCTGGAAAATGTCCGGTGCCCTTCTGAGAGCACAAAAATGGTTTTGCTGCCTTAAGCATCAAATCAGCTAGTTAGCATCTTGCTTTCCAGGAATGAATAATTCACTGTACTACTAAGTGTCAACCAGACTTGGTTGCAATCAATCAAAGTATTTATTGCTTCCTCCTAAATTGAAGCTCCGTGTACATTTTTCTGACAAATCTGAATTACTGGCTCAATGTTATTCCTTGAGAGAAGAATCAATGAACGCCAGCAGTTCTCTCTACTTCAAGTTATTTACTCTTCAGCATCTCTACAATTTCAAGTTTTTAAAGTATTGGGAAAAACAGGGGTAAAAAGGGGGTGCTGCTGGGAGACTAGCAGTAATGTGTCATCTTCGCTCTGTGAGACACTGGCCATGATGTGCTGATGAGAAGGATCTACCAAGTTACCTACTGAAAGAACCAGGGACAATGTGGCTTCCCAACAAGCGGACTGTCTATAGGTCATAGGTCGATTGCATCCCCCAAAAGTCTCATGTTTCTGTATAAAGGTGCCACAAGCTTAAGTGGATTTGGTCAATTCTCACATTCAGGCCAAGTTTCCAAACCCGACGCACACTTTTCATGCTTCTTGGAGAAACCAGGGATGCATTAACAGTTGCTGCAAGATGCTTTTTAATTGCTTAAGCAATATCTCCTTGTTGGTTCAGCATCTGGAGCTGCTCCTGGGCACTTCTTCTGGGAGTCCCAGCTCCTGTGCTGCCCTCTCTTCTGTATGACTTTCAAATGCTGCTGTTTGGTCTCCCTTATCAGTGGCCCGAGATTAGAAATTATTTTCTAAATGGACAAAAATAAATGGTATGCGGATGGAGTGCTTTCAATAAAAGATGTTTGGGAATGGGATCTTCTGGGGTCTCTTACCTTCAATGACCAGCAATTTGGGATGAAGTTGCTCGGTCTCCACTCTGGTCTGCATGAAAATAAACCTCACATGAAGTTCTAGCACGTCTTTAATGAAAACAAAATGATAAAATTGGGATAATACCTACCTCATGCTGCTCTTGAGGGTTAATTAATGTTTACAGAATCACTTCAGGTCCTGAGATTTAATTGAAGAAAAAATATTACCATATAAAATGCCTTTTTATGCAGGTGCTGCTATAGGGTTTTGGCTGGGCAGAGTGCCGTGGAAGCCAGCATTAGCACATGCTTTACAGCTTTTATGGTCGTGAGGCTTCCTGTAGTTTATATGAAAATTGTCTCTCTGAAATCACAAATGTAACATCAGTGTTTTCCTCTCGCTTTGAAAGAATATTAATTTGCTATCTTTGGACTTGACTGACTATTTAAACTGCTATAAATACAACTCACCTCTGAGGAAAAAATATAAAGCTCGATATCTGTTTGCTTGCTTGGGATGAGCTGGTACCACTTGCTGATGACTCCACCACTGGAGTCGTAGGTTCATTGCTGGCTCGTAGGAGTAATAAATTAGGTGAGTACTGGGTGTCCTGCTGTAGTTTAAGGGTGTATCTGTGTGTTTGTTATAATCTCCTGCTATCAAGAGATTTAAAATACGGCTATAAAACTTCATTTCTGGAGTTAAATTTAACTGTGGAGGTGTCAGCCAGGGAGCAAGCTCTGTTAAGTGGCTTTTTTTTTTTTTGTTCTTTCTTTTTTTGAAAGAGAGAGTTGCAAGAGAAGAAGCAATACTGGGCTTGGCTGACTTCACCTGCAGGAATAAAACATTATGACTTCATTTATGTCCCTTTTCCTGCTGTAACACTTCCTGTCTTCACACAAAGAGTGCTATGGGTTGGGTGGACTTGGAGGTTGGCTGAGATACTCAATCTGGCTCTCTTGTTTCTGCCACGCAGGATGACTATGACCCCAGCAGGACCAAAGTCCTTCATTTCAGCGCGAACCCGGTGAGCTTGGCCAAGCAGCAGCGCAAGGAGGAGCAGCAGCAGCTCCAGGAGGAGTGCGAGAGGCTGAGGGAGCTGGTGAGGGTGCTCGAAGGAGGTGGCTCCATCCCAGAGAACCTGGAAGGAGTGGGGAGTTTTCAGTCGCAAGAGATAGCAGGTAGGCTGCTGGCTCCTCGTCGTGAGGATGCACTTATTGATCCCTCCTGCCAGAGGAACCGGCTGCTGAAGCAGGTGGAGATGTTGCAGACAGTGTGCTTGGTGGAACAGGGGCAGGGAAAATGGAAAAGATTGGGTTGATGCAGGAGAGAGTGAATGCGTGGTGGCAGTCCTGTGGCAGTTGGGTACAGAGAGTCGGTGGTAAGGGTAAATAATTATAATCCATATCATTTGCTCATGATAAATGAAATACCAATACAACAGCCTTCCTAGGCCTGTGCTGCCAATGGAGTAAGAGGAAATATTTCCTTCCTTTCAGGGCTGGTTTAGCCCTTGAGGTAGTACAGACAGCAGGAAATAACTTTCATAGCTGCAGGGAAGCAAGTGGTTGAAATCTTTTCAGACCTGCCTTAAAACAAATTAATATTGTTTATCAGCCTATATGTGCCCCATTAATCACAGCTACATTCAATACCCCATGAAAATAGAGTACATCTTTCACCGAGCTAAATACATTTCACAGAATCCATGGCTCTCCTCCAGTACACTCTGTCTTTATCCACATACCTGAACGAGACTTTTTAGTGCAGTAACCCCAAAGTCAGCACCTCCAGACACGCTCTCGGGCTCTGTAAATCAAGGGAAGGATATCAATAAAACGTGACCCATCACCTGCAGCACCACGAGGGGACCAGGCAGAGCCGAGTCGTGCTGCAGAGCCCGAGAGATCCTACTGCTCTAACTCTCTCACGCGTACCTTGCCCTCCAAACGTTTTTGTTAGAAAAGAAAAAGAAAAATAAAAGAGAGCTGAAGGTCAGTGTGGAGAGAGCCTGTTGTGTCCAGCAGCACGTCCGTGTCTGCAGGTCAGGATGCTCCTCAGGTGGGGCTGAGAGAGCAGAGCTTTCCTCGAAGGCCATGAATGCTGGAGGCTTGAGACCTGCAAAATGGCAGAGCCCTGGTTTAAAGAAAATACACAGAAGAGAACATCTTTCACTGTTATAACACCAAAATTCTCTGGAAATAGCTTGCTTGTTTTGCCATTGCTGAAACAATAGTACTTTATTACTGCTGAGAACCTGTTTGTTCCGGCGTCTCGTAGCGGATTATGGTTCAATGTAGCCTTGGAAAGATGATGGTGAGATGTGGAGATGGGTGGTTTTATAAAATGAAGGGCTGGCTGGATGTTGGGGTGGAATGACAGTCTGTCACTGCTCTTAGCAGAGGCTCTAACAAACACAGAGGCGCTAAACGCTTCCTGAGCATTTCGGGGAGGCCGGGGGAGCTTCCAACCCCCGCTGAGAATCCAGGGGGTCTCGGGGAGAGCTCTTGCATCTCAGTTTGAGTTGGAAACACACCGCTTTGTAACTGATGGCAGATGCTGCTGCCCAGTGCCCTTGTCTCTCGTTATGCCCCCGAGCAGCCTGGGGACACAGCTCACGCTGCAGATCTGGTGGCCCCCAAACCTGGGGGAGGGGGGGTACCATGGGGCTCGGGGGCAGAGGGGACACAGAGGTGAGGTCAGCTCCGCTGTCTCTGCTGCTGACAAATGAGCCTCCTGGGTACCATCTCCAGTAATTAGACCATTTCTTCTGGGGGAACGTGTTCCTCACGTACGCCTCCTGTGATTTGTTATTCATAATTATTATTCTGCTGCCTTTCACGCCGTTGCTTTTAGCTGTTCGTGAGGCGTTTCTGTGCTGGGATGTCACCAGGTTTGTCTTTAGCTTATAAGGGATGCATTTTTAAAGCTGTTTTCTCCTCTGCCTTTGATTCCGACAGGAAAACAAACCGCTCACCGGGTTTCAGGGTGTTTCCAGCCTCTCGTAGATGTGATGGTTTTTTCTGTTTGTTTGTTTTTCCTTTTGCCCCAGTCCTGTGCTACATCATTCTGACTTCTGGTCACCAGCTCAAATGGGAGAGAGCATCAGTATTTCCCACCCCACAGAGCCTAGCAGGGTGGGAAATACTTCGATGTCATTTATCATGGTCCCAGGAGGAACCTTTGTGTTTTCAGAGAGCCTGGAAGTGCATATGGAAGTGGTTTGTGTAAACAAAATGGGAAAAGGAGCTGTAAGTGAAGGATGGAGGAGCCCTGGGGAATATGGTCTTTGAGACCAGGGCACGTCCATCATAAGCTGGGTTATATGGAAAGATCTTGGCTTTATTCTTCTATTTTATGGATTTGTGTACAAGGAATGTTGCCAGAAGTAGCTTAAAGCCCTCCCTTCTGCTCAGGAGTGTTCAGCAGTATGGCCTCATGGTGAAGCCCATGTCTCTTAGGACATGTCAGAGATACTGAGGATGTTCCAGCACTGACTGCAGTGTTAAGCAGCTGGGGCTGAGCTCAGGTGAATGCCAGGTTGGTCCTTTTGGCTGGGGCACGGCAGAGCTCCTGGTGGGCCAGGGGACATCTCACCAAGTGTACCAGGCAGGCTGCATCCCTTTTCCCACGGAGCCTGTCCTGCTCCACGGATTCACGTGGCCAGAAAACTTACACCATCTCTCTCCGGAGAAGAAAGGCAAGATCCAACTTTTGCTGTTTTCTTGGGATCTCCACAGCTCTGCCCACGGGAACGGCTGCCACGTGCCTCCCATTTTCCTGTATTTTCAAGGTGTGAAATGGGGAGCGTGTGGTGGGAGCTCCCTCTGCTCCACTTGCCACTGGGCTACCTCGGGGAGGGCGGTTTGTTGTGCACAGAGAGGGAGCAGGTGTCAGTCAGGTTGGTGAAACTGTTTCTATACAAAAATAAGGAGAATGGGAATTTTTCCTGCAGCCCTTGCTGCCAGCTGCAGTACCCACACGTCTGTTTATCCATCTCACTCCTGTGACCCGCACAAAAGTCTTTTGAGGTCCCTCGTGTCGGAGTTGAATGGGATGAAGGGAGATCAAGGGCAGGTCTGCCCAAGGACAGGACAAGAAGAAATGAGCACAAACTTGAATATGAGAAGCTCCACTAAACATGAGGAGGAACTTCTTTCCTGTGAGGGTGGCAGAGCCCTGGCAGAGGCTGCCCAGGGATTTGGTGGAGTCTCTGTCTCTGGAGACATTCAAACCCACCTGGACATGTTCCTG
>BJBW01007979.1:57109-82985 GCA_004320125.1 Scolopax mira
GGCAGAGGGTTGGACTAGATGATCTCCAGAGGTCCCTTCAACCCCATATCACTCTGTGATTCTGTGAGAGCAGGACACGTGTGGGTAAAGCAGGGAAGACAACAAAGGTCATACATAAGTTTGCATTTTTCCTTTTGCCAGATAGAGGTAAATGTAGGATTTTATTGTCCCGTTTTGCCATACACCCGGGATGGCTCATTGGCAGAGGGGAGGGATTTGGGTGGCCTCTGGCCAGTCGGGTTTGCTGTGTTCAGCAAGCTTATGTGATCTGCAACAATTATGCTTAAGGTTCAAAGAATTATAATTATACCAACCAAAAAAAAAAAAAAAAAGGCATTAAGGACAATGATGTTGATGGTTTTGATAATAATCTATAGACCGTTATTAAATTCGCTCTTTGGACTGGAGTGCAGCAGGTTTTTTCTGATCCTGGTTCCAACTCCTGGATAGGTAATAAGGAAATTATTACTGTGGATGTTAAAGCTCATTAAATGTGACTCTATTAAAAATCAAGGTTATGCTGGACTTTAAATCTCTTTGAGCAGAACCGCTGGAGGCTGCAGCACAACCTGGCAACTTGCCACGCAGTTCAGTGGTCCTTTCCTCTCGTTTATGCCGTAATAGTCTCTGATTAAAATGGGTAGCAGGGCTATTGGAAAGGAGAGGTTTCAGCTGTCCTTCCCCAAAGTAGCAATTCAGGTGTGGGGTGTTAATGGGGCAGATCCTGGGCAGCCACATCAGGGAACGGGCTGGAACTCCCTGTTTCTCTCCCGGTGGTGGCTGCCCGGGTCTGGGTTGTGTAAGAGGAGAGAGCCCCAAGGTCAGGTCCCGTCTCCCAGGCAGGGATGCAGCTGGGAACAGCGTTGGAAAGGTGGCACCGGGCATCGCTGCCCAGGCTTGGAATTTGTTCTAGCTCTGCCTTCCCAGACCCCTCACACCTTCCTGTATTTCAGGCTGCTTTTCTTCTTCCAGCCCCATAGTTTTTCCTGTTTCTCCCCAGGCCATTTCTGTTTAGATTCTCCTCTGTTGTGCGCCAGGACCAGGCAAGACCTCTAAGTTTTTCTTTTCTGGCGCTGCTAGAGATGGATTTTGGTCTTGTTGGAAGCAAATAGGTAGGAGGCAGCTAATGAGGAGCTGACAGAAGTAATGACTTGTGTGTTGTAGGAAAGCACAGGTAGAAATGAGAATGCTGCAGGTGTTCATTGTTTCCATTTGGGTTCTTATCTTAAAAGTGATATATTCGAAGGTAGGAACGGGGTGACCCGTGGAAGCTGGGTCCTGACTAAAGAACGCAGTAATGTGAATTTTCCATGAGCTTTCATGATTTATTGCTATCCTGCAGGTACAGCAGAGCGTTCCCTTCTCTCAGGCAGCCTCTCCCTGTGAGAAAGAGGAAAAGTGCTTTTGATTTTCTTTCTGTTGAGAGACAGGATGGCACCCCTACCAGGGAGGAGGATGGAGAAATCAACTCTTGATTTCAACCATCTGTGGAGAATTATAGCAAGTGAACTATATTCTTGACCATAATCCCACCAAAAAGGAAAGTTGTTCATCCACCTCAGTGGTTTCCGTCTCTTTTTTTCCCTCGTTAAGGAAAAGAAGAGAAAGGGGATCCTTGATGGAGGACTGGGGGACTCTCACTCTGAGGCTGCTTGACCCTGACAGACATGTTACATCTGGTGTTCAGCAGAGGCTGTCTCCAGCATCACTGCCATGTCAGGGCCGGGTGGAAATGTAATTAATTGGAATTAAATTGGTTAATGAATTAACGTTAAAATAATCTAATCTTGTGGAAGTGACAAGCCAGAGATGGAAAATTTGTCACTGTCCTGGCGTGCTCGTGCTTCTGATGAATGTGTGTCTGAGGGGGACAAGAAGAAGGAGCGAGTGGAATTTAAAAGTTGCTGTTCTCCATCCACAGTTGGCTGAGCTGTTGGTGCTTGGAAGCTTGGAAGGTGCTTCCTACTGTCTGTGTGTAGGAAACCCACATGTGGTGAGGGCTGCACTTGCAGATGAAACCTGGGTCCACCTGGTGGAGGATTTTGCTGTGACCTCAGCTGAGAGCACAGTGCCCATATCTCACTTTGTGCTGACGGCTCCCAGCATCTCAATGGTCAAACAAGGTCAGGGCAGAGAGGGCAACTCTTCTTCGGTCACATAATGCCTCTTCCTAAAGCAGAGGAAGGATTCAGTAGGTGACACTTCTCTCGGTGATGTTGAACGTGTCAATTCTCCTTCAGTTTGTACTGAAAGAATTGACTCCTTTTAAAGAGACACAAAGTGAAGGTCCAGGGCATTTGCTGCCTTCAGATGTTAAGGGACTTTTGGTAAGAGCGGGATGTTAGCCTTTGTGCCCTGCCCGTGTTTCAATAAACTAATTGCTTTCTGCATATCCCAATTTCTTCTGAAGTTCATAAAGAGCTTGTCTTTGCCCCTGGTGTTTTGCTGTGCACTGATGAGGTTCTGGCCTCCGTCACTCTGGAGATGGCCACATGTCCTTGATGGGGAAAGCAATCCTTGCCTGCTGCTGCCTGACAGAAACGCTGCGGAGCTTTCATGTGCAAAGCACAAATGCCACGGGGAAGCAGCAGCAGCAGGAGGAGGTTATTAACCACAGTCCTTGGGAGCTGCCTTGCTGACCCTCTCAGACCATCCTGCCCTCCCGTGCTGACTCCACAGCGGTGCCTCCCGGGGGCCATCCCCCCTCCCCTCTCAGCTGGTTATTATCATTATTGCTTTTATGGTGCTGCTTTCTCTACTGCAAGACATTTAGACCAGCCTGGGACCCGAATAGTAGATTAACACTGGGAATAAGCTGGTAGTTTAAATAGAGCTTACTTTGATTTCCTTCCTTATCATCTATATCCCTTGGTCCCAGCCCAGCACTCCAGCTAACGAGGTGAGGCTGTTAAATACACCTGCTTTCCTAAAAAACTATGGCCAAATTAGGGCCTGCTGTTCTTCAGCATTACGGGGGGTGGTGAGCAGAGTCCATAAAACCCTTTTACATTACAATGGTACCAATAGATTTGGGCAGTTTAGCCACAGGGGAGAAATACCTTGAAGCCCTGGTGTGTTCTGATCCAGCAGCAACGTGGCCTTTGGTGGTTTGTGCAGCAATATGAGGAAGGAGGCTCCCGAGGGAAAGCTCTTTGGGCTTAGAGATCCTGCCTTGAATGCGGGTGTAATGGAGATGAGAAGAGAATACCACTGGGGAGAAGGTGACTGGTTTGCTAGGGGGTACATTTTCCTTCTTCAGCACTGATGGAGTAAAGTCATGGTGTTCCATCAGAGAAGGAAGAGGTCACTGTCAGAGGCCAATGGGGAGGTGAGCAGTAGCTAATGCTGTTACAGATGGGCAGAGAGCAGGGTGAGGGATAACTTCTGGGACCAGATAAATCAAGAGAAAATGTGTGGAGAAACCTGGGCTGACAGGGAGTACTCAGTATCCTCCTGGCTTACTCTGTGTGGGGCTTTGGAGGAGAACCAGTGATGGAAACAGTATTTTCAAGCCTGATGCTTTGTGATCCTAGTTCTCAGACCCTCAGCAGCTGAGAGAAAACACAAAGTGCCCATGGGGAAGAATCTTTCTTAATCCCAGAAGCAGCCCCAGAAGGACCTGTGCTCCTTCACTTATAATTTATAACCAGGGGCAGGCAGCTCTCAACCTGTGCAAGGAGAGAAGTGATGAGCAGTGGAAGGACCCGAAACCTTGTTTTAACCCCTTCCCACTCTCAAATCCCCATAAAACACCATCAAATCTGTACCATGCAGAGACCACATTGCAGATAGCACCCTTCATGGCTGTAGTTCTACACCCCTCTGGTCCTTCTGTATCCCTCTGGCTGATGGTTTCTTTATCAACCAAAGACAAGCCAAGAGAAGGTTGACCTTTATGGACCTTGCTAAACCTTGGCAGTTGTGTTTTCCTGCTTGAGTGAGTCACGCTCTCGTTATTGGGTTGTTGCCACCTCGGTGGCCATGTGGCAGGTGGGATGCTGCTGCTAGATCCCTCTGGTCCTGCCCTTCTCCTGATGGGAAGGAGCTGCAGTGTTACCTGCTGGGAGATGAGCTGCCTCTTCCAGCAGTTTGCATCACGGAGCGGCTTTTGATTAAGGGCCGCTGTGCCATAAGGCCCCCGGATGTACACAATAGAAAATGCTCTTTCATTCATCAGCAGGATTGAGAAGAAAGGCTCGTGCTGATGTCTCAAATTCAGGCCGATTTCCCTGACATCAGAAAAACCAGCCTGCCTTCGAAAAACCAGGGTGGCAGAGCTTGCCAGCAGGGGAGAGCCTCAGATCTCCGCTCGGCGTCTTGTCAGTCTGGTGTGTCTCCGGGAAGTTTAAGGGGGAGGCCCCTGTGAGCAGTAGAGAGTGCTGGAAATCCAGTCGAGGAGCTTTGCAAGGGGTGTCGAGGTCACAGGGAATGTCTCCAAAAGCCTGGTGCTGGCAAGGTGAGCAACCCCTTGATCAGGGATCTTTATTAGATTCAGGAAAGACGACAGGAATGGGAAAATACTGGATTTATTTACACTTTCCCTCTCAGTACTATCCAAGATGGTTGCGTTCTTGTTATGGCAGGTTCATAATGAGAAAAAAAATTACTGAATTTGCTGGTTTTCTCTGGAGTCTTCATTTCAATTTCCAGGTAAGTATACGTGGCCGGGAGGTGAAATCTGACTGTCTTCGCAGAGTAACACAGTGCTCCTTAACACTGAATCCAAAATGAGGCGGGGTGAATGTGTAGAGACTGAGAAATAAAGTTTCTTTACTCGTTGCACAATTTAAAGGGGAAACACCTGCAACTAAAATTCAGAAGCCAAAGGATAACTTTTTGCACAGGCTGTTTTTCTGGTTTGTTCCCTGTTGTCTTCTCGGGAAGCTGTTTTTCCTGGGAAATACTGTTTTCCAGTTGTGTTCCCAATTTTTCTTTTTACTTACTCTGATTATTTAGGGGCTGTAAATGAAGTAAAATCAGGCTGTTTCAATATTCTAGACCGGCGGCTGTATTTAAGAAGTTTATATTTGATGAGTAAGTTGATGACATTGCATTATGTGAATTTGATGTGCAAACTTGTCACTAAAGTGTAAACAGAGTGACAGCAGGACCAGCAATTCCCTGCCTAATCAAGTAAGCCGAGTAACACAATCTTTGAGCTATAGAGTAATAGAGTCTGATTTGCATATTAAAATGAGAGAAGCTACACAGATCCAACAATTAAGTTGATATTTTAATTGCGTAAAAGTCAGGAGATTCAAAGTTATGTCTTCTGCATTCGTTCATTTGTCACCCACATGGATTTGTGGTGTTTTCAAGGACTTTATTTGGTGTGAAACTGATGTGGGTTAAAATACACGGAGTGTTGCCTGTGGAAGAAAGGAGAGCATTGGAATTT
This sequence comes from Scolopax mira, assembly GCA_004320125.1. Lineage (NCBI taxonomy): Eukaryota > Metazoa > Chordata > Aves > Charadriiformes > Scolopacidae > Scolopax > Scolopax mira. Next base: position 62,508 of record BJBW01007979.1, read on the forward strand.
CTGGGTTAGGAAACTGGGAATTTCTTGGTCTGTTTAAAAATTGGATAAACAAATTGCAGGTAATTTCTTTCTTAATATTCTGGTAGACATGTTGGCAGAGAGGCAGAGGGAGCTGTATTCAAACACGACGGGAAAAAAAATTCCCATTGATCTCTATAGCCCTTGAATTATATCCTTAACTTCTTGTTTTCTTTTTAAGGAGCGAGCTTTATTTAATTGCAAATTCACACAAATGGTTGGGTACCATGCAGAATTACATCGATATATGGATTCTGTCCTTGGTGTTTGTGCTGGTTTCACAGCACTGATCTCACATTCAGATAAGCACCCACGTCTCCACCACCCTTATCTCCTCGTGCTGATGTTCTGATAGATGAATGCTCCTTCCCTGCGCTCACAAAAAGCTATTCACAGGCCAAGCCTGACGATCTTTTTATAATCCTTCTTTGAATCAGACTACAAAAAGAACGTGTTTAAAAAGGTTAACTAATGGATAGGCTTTTCTTCCTGATGAGGAAAAGAGAAATGGTGAAGTGCTGAAAAATGGTCAAGCCGAGTTTTGATCAGGCTTCTCTAATCAAATACATCCTGGGCCGTGAGCGAGTAGGAGAAATGTTAATCCGTGGTGGATTTGTTTGGAATGGAGAACATTTATTTGGAAAGCAATCAGCGTATAAAAGCAGACACTTGTAATTACTTTGCCATCTTAATCATGGCACTGACATCAGTCCCATGATGCGATAACGTTGCGAGGGCCCTTGGAGTGTGGTGTTGACATCAGAATGTCAATGGGAAGGGAGAGAAGTGTCTTCACACGTATCAGCCAGGTTTGTTCGTGTCCGGGGGTGCTGAGAGGCTTCTCCAGCGGTTACGAATCACACAGTCACCTAAACCCAAACCCATGAGACCATCTCAGCTCGTTTGGGAAAATGTCAGCACCTCGCCATCCCCTTGGGAATTCCACACGGTGGTGGCTTTGTGGTGGCCATCTCGCCCTCCTGGGCTAATTTTGGGCCAAGGAGGTGAAGACATGGGGTTATATCACAGCAAGAATCACAGAATAGTTTGGGTTGGAAGGGACCTTAAAGCCCATCCAGTGCCACCTCCCACCACACCAGGTTGCCCCAAGCCCCCTCCAATCTGCTCTTGAACCCCTCCAGGGATGGGGCAGCCACAGCTTCTCTGGGCAACCTGGGCCAGGCTCTCACCACCCCCAGAGCAAAGAATTTCTTCCTGAGATCCCATCTCCATCTCCCCTCTTGCAGTGTCAAACCCTTTCCCCTTGTCCTATCACTCTACTCCCTGATGAAGAGTCCCCTTCCCATCTCTCCTGTATCCCCCTTTAGGTAGTGGAGGCTGCTGTAAGGACTCCCCAGACCAGGAAAAGGTTGTGCTTGTCCATCAGGGATTTCTGAGCATCCAGGAACAGTCTGTTATTGAGACTAAACTCAAGCTACCCAGTGTGGTTTCTGTAGCCACAGCAGCTGGTGCTGCCTTCACTCGCTGTTTCGGTGCATCCACGTTTTCTCCATTTCCCTGCCAGGTGATGGGGCATGAGCTCCCATTAGAGAGCAGTGAATCAATCCAGTCTCCATTAGGGAACAGCATATTCATTCTTATATACAGCCACCTCCAGCTCGATGGATGAAAATCAGACTGATGAAAAGCTGGTCGAAATCAGACTCAGGAATTGCTTTTCCACTTTCCAGCTGTCTAGATGTGTTTCTGCCTGTATTGAACAGAAGAGTCTCCATGCATCCTGTTGGAGTACTGTAGCATGGAGGCTTATTGGGGAGGTTTGCAGCTTTGTGAAGTTACCTTCTGCGATGATCAGATACCGTCAGAGGTGTGCAGCAGAAGTATTTAAGTTAAATAGATCAGAGAGTGTTCCATAAGGAAGGGCCGGAGGCGGCAGCAGCAGCATCCACCTTCGCTAGAGACTGCGGATGTGTCATCACAAATCTCGCTCTGGTGGCATCAAAGGGATGTGCACATCTGAGGGATTCCACAAAGGTTTTCTGAATAGGCTGGTAATGACACGGCGTGTGATTCCCCCTTTTCGCTGCCGTATCGCGATGACTTCCCCCAAAGGAGGCAGAGTTTAGGCAAGGGGAAGTTTCCCTCTTGTTTTAAAGAAGCGGTAAAAATAAATCCAAAGTGAGACGTGGCGATGTCAGATCTGCATAACAGACGTGGGCTAAAGGCCTCTTCATCACCATTTGAAGTGATGTGGATGAAGGCTGTTTCATCACCAGGTGCCATTTTAAATAGAATTATAGAATCATAGGGGGTTGGAGGAGACCTCTGGAGATCATCTAGTCCAAGCCACCCACCAGAGCGGGATTTGGACTCCTGTGGGGCCATGAGGAATGGTGGGAATTACCCTCCACTTCTAACTATTTCTTTCTGCTGTAGGATCCTTCACAGTTTACAATCTGAAAAACCCACAGAAAAAGGAGGGGAGAGTTACCCTGTGCTTGTGTGCTGGAGTCCAGAGGAAGTTTTTGGTGAAATGAAAGATTTTAAGCAGAAAGTTCTCACATGTGCAGTCTTCACCTGTGAGGTGATGTCCTGTAGCAAATGGAGAGTGTGCTCACAGCACTTGGGAGCAGATTTAAAGCTAATGGCATCTTTATTATGCCTCAAGCAGCTCTGAATCATAGAATGATAGAAAGTTTAGGTTTGGAAGGGATCTTAAAGATTATCCAGTTCCAAACCCCCTGCCCTGGGCAGGGACATCTCCCACCAGACCAGGTTGCTCCAAGCCCCCTCCAACCTGCCCTTGAACCCCTCCAGGGATGGGGCAGCCACAGCTTCTCTGCCCAACCTGGGCCAGGCTCTCAGCACCCTCACACCAAAGAATTTCTTCCTAATATCTCATCTAAATCTCCCCTCTTCCCATTTAAAACCATTCCCCCTCGTCCTACCGCTGCACTCCCTGATAACCCTGAGCTGCTAACCCCCACGGTTAGAAATAAATAAGGTGAAAAATTAGAACTCTGCCTGTCCCATCATTGCAGCTCATCGAACACTGCTGCTCTCTGCCCAAGGGGGGGGAGCCAGGCTGTTCCATACAGCCAGGGCAAATGAGCAATTAGCCAGAGGTACAGAAATAGTGTTTAGGAAGGTATAAAGTTGCTCTGAGAGCTATAAACCATCTCTCCTTGTTTTGCGCACGGTTTAGAGTGGGAATGTTTGACACTTCACAAAAGCTGACTAATTCTTTGTTGTTCCCCTGTAATGATGGGGATTCAGGGGAGGGCTGGCTGTGACAGGCGGCAGAAAGCGCTGCCGTGAAAGCCAAGCTCTTTTTAATTAGAAAGTCCCTTGGATGATTTACTTTCGAGTGATTGGAGTGCTGGCCCCTTGGAACGTGTCGGCGATGCTGACCGGCCGACGGTGCGGCCTTGACAGCTCCGGTTCCCTTTGGCTCTTCAGAGGTGACAAGGAGAAGGCTGTTCCAACAGGGGGATGCTGTGAGGGGGGAGCTGGTACCCGCAGCCACTGCACCATCTGCTCTGAACTCTGGCTCGAACGCCAGCACTTCTGGTGGCAGGCATAACGATGATGATATTTTCCACTTCTGTAGCACCCTCTGTCCAAAGGTCTCCACATCTGCTACAGATAATAATTAAGACTCACAGCACCCACGGGAGGTGGGCAGGAGGCTCTGCGCTCGCTTTTCTTCCTTGTGGAGTCCAAAGAGATGGTGGCACTAATCTTTAGGCAGCAATTTGGAATTTGGAACTGCTGGAGAGGGCACAGCAAAGGGCTACAAAGACGATGAGGGAACTAGAAGATCTCTCTGATTAGGAAAGGCTGAGGGACTTGGTCTTTTTAGTCTGGAGAAGAGAAGGCTGAGGGGGGATCTGATAAACACCTATAAATACTTCAAGGGTTGGTGTCAGGAGGATGGGGCTGGTCTTTTCTCAGTGGTGCCCAGGGACAGGACAAGAGGAAATGGCCACAAACTGGAACATAGGAAGTTCCACCTAAATATGAGCAAGAAATTCTTTCCTGTGAGGGTGGCAGAGCCCTGGCAGAGGCTGCCCAGAGAGGTGGTGGAGTCTCCTTCTCTGGGGACATTCAAACCCCACCTGGACACGTTCCTGTGCAACCTGCTCTGGGTGGACTTCCTTTGGCAGGGAGTTGGATGAGATGATCTCAATGATGAACCCTTATTATTCTGTGATTCTGCCCAATTCTTCCACTGGGCAGCTCTGGAAGAACTAAAAATCTCTGGTACTGTCAGTTTAAATCAGGGCTGTGTTAGAGAAGGTTTCGGGGGAGCAGCAGAGGCTGGCTCTGCCCTCGCTGTTCGGGAGTTTCTCAGGCTGCTTTCTGCAACCAGGACTCAAGTCCCCACCAGACATGTCTCCTCATCAGACTTCTTGAAGTGAAATCGTTCCTCCTGGAGTTGTGTGTAGCAATCCAAGTGAACCTCGCACCAGCAACCGTGGAGACAGCACCTGAAATGCCAACAAATAATAGATTCACCCCACCTGAATCCATGTTCTTTAGTGAGGTCTAGAATTCTGGATGCTTTTTTCTGGTCGAAGCTTGATTTTCTGGTACAGCTTGATTTTATTTCTGGTCGAAGAGGGTTTTTTTGGTACAGTTTGATTTTATTTCGTAAAACTCAAATTTTCTCATAGAAAAGTAACAGGAAAGCTTTTCCATAAACTGCATTTCCATAGTTTGCAGGAAACGGATGAATAACATTATATGGACCATCGGGAAGGAGTAAGGGCACAAGAAAGGGAGAAATGTCACCAAAAATATTTAATGTGTGATCCCAGCAGTCACGCTCATGGATTTAAAAGTATCTTCCCATTAAGTTCTATTTAACATACTCTTCAGTTGGGTAGAGATGCAGCAGTGAAACTCTTCTTTCCACTGAGTGCAAGGTGTAAAGTAAAACCTGCTGGTTAAGATCAAACATACACCTACTATTCGCTGTCTCTAAGAGGAAAAATACTTGTTGTCAAGTATCATTATATGGTGTGTAAGTGTATTTCAGGCTATTAAAGACAGTCATCTGCCGAGATTTATACATAACAGGTTAAAATGGGGGAAGGTGGGGGAAGAAACCCTTGCTGTGTTTAATTCTTGCTGGGTGCTGCATGCACTTTTCTCCATTATTTACTTAGTCTTAAATGCCAGATGCTAAAGGGCACCAGCATCAATTAACTGCTTAATTAGACTTGCAAAGAAATCATGTAATTTAGTTATAGGCAAATGAAGAAAAAAAAAGAAAATAAAGGAAAAAAAGCACACAAAAAAGAAGCTGAGGGCTCTCTTTGCAATCATTTTTAAAGCTCCCCTCGTAGATGGTTTGGTTTCCTGGCTCTCTGGGAGCTCTTTGGAGCACCCTCCCTGACGCTTGCCCCAGAGGGAGGCGAAGGACCGGATGCACCATCCCTTTTTCATTGCTGTTCAGAGCGGATTTACCCACAGTTTGTTTCGGCGTGCCCCAAATTCTTTTAATAGAGGTTTGGACCAGCTGCCCTGTGGGAGGACTTGGGTGGTCCCTCATCCTGACCCGCGGGAGAACCCGACCTTCTTCTCCTTGTGACCTGCACCCCCTTCCATGCTCGGTGAAGATGCTTCGGTGAAGAACCGTCCCCTCTTTCTACTGGGAAGGCTTTTGCAGTGAACACATTTGTGTATTTTGCAGTATATTTTAGTATTTGAGTGTGCAGCCAACAAAGCACCCTCTCCTTGGCAAAGCCAGCCCTGCTTCCCTGACTGGGAAATAATAGGAAGCGAGATGCTTTTATTCCATTAGTTCCCCCTCTGATGAACAGGAGCGCTCAGAGGAGCGCGGCGCATTCAGTTTTGTTTCATCAAGGCCTGCGACTCTGGCTGAATCTTTAACTTGCAGAGCAATAATCAATGCCTTGTGCTTGTGTATATCCACAGCTTTGCTTCTGTCGAGGTGCTGCTGCCTTTCTGACTCTGTTAAACATTCTCATGTGGGTATGAGCGACATCTCTCCTACATCTCCCTGCCTTTGCAGCATCCCGTGTTTTACAACTTTTGTTTCTTTCTTAGTCCCTAGGCACTGCAAGCTGCTGATGTATTTTTTTTTTTTTCTTCAGATGTCCTGAAACTTCCCTGAAAACACGGTGGTGGTGGTTTCTCAGAGCTTTGTTCTCCCTCAGTGCCCGTGCTCTCCCAACGCTGCTCTTTTCCTGTCTGAAAATCCGACCTAACCCTTCCAGAGTCCCTTATTTCTTCAAAGCACTGTATAAACATTATCTAATTAAGTATATATAACATGCCCTAAAGTATGCTAAGGGAAAACTGCAGCACAGCGTTGAAGTTTCCAGTCACTTGATCCAGTGTAAAATCTGATTGAATCACTAATTATTTTTCAGAACACTGTGCCTAATGACATGTCGTGAGGCAGGAGGGGGAGAGCTGGAGCCGGGAGCCCCGGGAGCTGCGGGAGAGGGGCAGGGGGGTGGGTTGGGGTTAGTTGGAGAGTCAATTTGGGTATCACACTAAGGTAATAAACACAACAACAGCAAAAAAAAAAAATAAATAGGAGCTGCAGCATTTGGATCTTTCCTGTTTTGCTGTATATAATCAGCTCTACATTTCCTGTCAAAATGTTCATTAAAATTGCAGCCCCCGTGATTACGCAGCTGCCTAATTCTAATCAATGGGGCTCCTGAAACAATTTCAGGTATTTTTAAATACTGCTGTAGAACTTCCTTCTTTACAATGTTATGATTAAGTGACTTTTTTCTAAGTTATCTAAAGCATTAATAAATATCTCTTTAGCTTTTCTCTAATATTTTTTGTTTACTCTGAGGGGCTGCAAATAATGCAAACCTTGTTTTATGGCTTTATCTTTTACTTCTTAGTGCGGCACGTCTACTTGTGTTGACAACTAAATCAGGAGCCAAATTACACAAGTTCTTTACAATTCCCAGTAAGCCATAATTGACTTCTTTTGTTTTGGAATCCTAATACAAATAAATAAAATTAATAGAGCAGTAGAATAAATAAGCAGCGAGAGCACAACAGCCCTGCCTTGCTCCCGGCTCACTAACTCTGGGAAGCAACTGTTGATAATGTCTCCCAGCTAAAATGCTTTGATGTTATAACTGACACGTGGCTGTCCCATAAGGAAGATTATAATATCCGAGGGGTCAAGAAACTTTAATAGGTCTCATACTGAAAAATAGTCATTTTAGTTTTACTGGAAAGATGCTTTCAAGATGATTTCAGTTCTTCTGCCGTGGAATGCTCCAGAGGTTCTCCTAAGTTTGTTTTAATGACTTTGGGTTTATTAACTTTTCCCTTTTCCAATAACTCCAGTCCCTTTTTACTGTTTCAGAAGCCTTGGCACAATTTGTCTGTGTTTAAGTTGCCAACGTTACAGGAAAGTACCTAAATCAAAACATTGTGGGAGAGAGACGGTGTGGAGGAGCAGATGTTTACAGTCCCTGACTTTTGTGGTTGTGTAAAAGCGAGCACATTTCTATAAAAATTCAATGTGGTGAAAAGCATTTTAGTTGCCTGTGGTTTAGTGCTTCACCTGCCCGGGAAGGTGTTGCTTTTGTCTGCTTGTGCTTTCCTTACCTCACCCGGCTGTTCTTGGGAACTCCCGCGCTCGCTGGGTTGTGGTCCCCCTGGGGTGGCAGGAGCTGGCTCTCACCCCGTTCCGTGAGCCCTCACCGAGCACATCTGCTCCAGCTGGAGCTGCCAGCTCAGCCGTGGGGGTGGCCAGATGTTGCCACTGCAGATGTTTTAGCACCGCGGTGTGGTTGGTCCCAGATGATGCTCTTCTCCCACCCTCCCAGCGCTGACATTCCCCTTGGGAACCTCCCTCTTCCCAAAAGGGGGATGGAATCATGGAAACCCCAGGTCAAAATCGGCCAGTGCTGACTGGCCATTGCCAACTGTACCCTTATTGGGTTTAAAGTAGATTAAGATTTTAAACAAACTCTTGTTCTTTGGTGTTGAAAAGCAGGGTGCGGCCTGTAGGATGGAGGAGTGTCCTTAATTAGGTATCATCCCCTGGGTCCTCTTGGTATTCAAGACTTGTGCACCTATTAAAAGTTAGAGGTAAATGTTTTGGATGCGGACATGGGAAGGGAATGAGATGGAAAAGGACAGGAAAGACCAAAGCTTTTTTTATTTAATTTTAACAGAGTGAGATTGAATGTGATTTGGCCACTGCACCTTAATGGGTAATCCCCACTCCGAGCCTCAGATGAAAAGAAAAAAATCTATAAGGCTAGGGATAATGCCAGAGGATTTTTGCAGACTTTTCTCAGATGTAAAGCGAGCTACTGAATAGCACAGCCTTTAATGATAACTTTTTCTTCGTGCACGGAGCTAATTTATTGCTTTAGCCTACTTGGGTAAATCCATTTTTTGCTACTTGCTCATCCCACGTGCAGACACCTTTTTGTGTGTACATTTTTTTTTCCTTTTTCTCACTTGTCCCTCAACATACATTTTTCCTAAACCTCTGGCTGGCCTGTCCCAGCAGCGCTGGTGGTGCCAGCAATGGGGTCCCCATGTCACCAGGTGTCATCAGCCCCAGGGGGAAGAGTTCTCAACAGTAGAGTGTGAAACCTTCTCTGAACCACAACCAAAATGAATCTGTCTCCTGGAAGGCTGGAGTGTGAGAGCAGATTTCTCCTCACGCTCGCTCCCTGGGCATGGACGTTGGAGACCAAGAGTCAAGGTTACTTAGATGATATGCTCTTTTCCTACACCAAAATATGCTCTTTGATGACTGGGTATGATGGATCCTGGTGTCTTGGCTGACCTTACTTCAAACACACAGGGTCCTTCACCAGGGCAGGGTTCGCCTTGGGACTCATGGGAGTTAGAGAGATGGAAGAGTTCAAGGAAAGCCAAGAAGAAGGAGGAACTTCCAGTCTGACAGGGCAGGAAGGAGGCGTCCAGAGGCTGCGTAGGGGGAATGTGTGTTGAAAAAGTTGAAAAAAGAAAAGTAGAGATACTGTGCATTAGGCTGTTCTGAGCCCGGGCACAGCGGTTGGTCGCTGCAAGGGACTGTGGCAGCCTCTCGGGACTCCCAAAGTGCTCTTTAAACTTCACAGCTGTGGGAAACAGGCACAGGGATTGCTGCATCCAGCACTAAAATGCATCCAGGGTGTGAGCGTGAACTAGGACAACCGCTTCGTGACCCACGGGAGCCCCCCTCACGGCGGAGAGTGACAAGTGTCTCTAACTCGAGAGCAGAGGGGACAGAACGGCCACGCAAATGGCATCTGTGCAGGACGAGGGCTGACCCCACGGTCCCAGTTTGTGCCCTCGGCCCCAAATATACTTTTCTGTACTAGTGCAGGTCTGAGATTTTTTATCTTTAGTGAAAACTGGTGATGGGCAGTGACTGCCGTGATCTCTAGTTGGTTTCTGATGCAGGGGGCGAGCGCCCGCCGTGGAATCAGAGGGCTGGGACCATGAGGGTCTGGGTTGTTTCCACGCACAGAAAAGCAAGTGTCACCCCTTCTTCTTTGCCAGAACACTAATACCTGGAGGTGTGAAAAGCCCACGTCTGGTGAATATCACGGCTCTTGTCTCACATCGGGGAAAAGGCGGTTGCTCCGTTGGGGAGAATCCATGAAGGGACAGGGTTTGGGAGACAGTGGACACAGAGAGAGAGTCGCTGCTGCTCTCCAGGGTGGGGAAAAATGTGTTTCTGCCAGGAAAAGCAGACAATACCCGGGAGCAATTTGAAAAGCCAGGCTGACTCCCAGAGCGTGCTGGCCACCAAGGCTTTTACCTGCGTCCTGTGTCCCACTGCAAAGACTTTCCTGCTGCTGTTTTTTCCAGCTCCTTCTTGCTTTCCACAGCCTCTGGGCCTCCAGCAGCTTTGGGGCTAACTTGGTGCTTCTCTAAACTTTATTTATTTTTTTTTTTTGTCCTTTGTAGTTTGACTTGTGTGATAGGGGACTGAACGCCCTGCATCTGTAGGGAAAGACAGTCTCTCCTTCAAGACACGCATGGACTCGGATACCTCTGCTGCATGTTAAATTGAAGGATTTTGCCTCTGCTATTTGGGATTTCTCAACTGTTAAAATGTTTCAACACCTGTCATTAGCGGAGGGGCATTAGATTGACAAGGCCAATTCCTCAGTCCCACCTATTTACTCACCTGCATCAGTTATAGATTAATTATAACCCACTGGGTCACCTCTGCTCCATCAGACTGTTTTCTCCAAGCTTTGGTTTCACTAGAACTTTATTACAGAACTAACTCTTTTTTTTTTTTTTTTTTTTTCCTAAAGCCATCAAATTCAAAGGCTGAGCTGTGAATTTTCCTGTTAAAAAGGAAGATATCCCAGGTCTGTGCTGTGATTCAGCAGATTCTCAGCCCAGGCTGTCACCAGATCAGTGATGTCGAATTAAGCAGCGTCTCCTTGACTTTCTTCTCCTCCGCTCCTCTGTCTGTGAAATGGAGACAGCACTAATCTCTCTCGTTTGTGTAACTCTCTAATGTTTGTCCGGCACTTCAAAGATGCCAAGTACAATAAACCTGCCAAGCATCCCTTTCCCTAACAGGATTGATGATTTACGCCCCAAATGCTCATTTTTGTGCTAAAACAAGATCACCTGAAAGATACTGCGGTTGGAACCAAACCAAGGAAGGGGGGAGGAGGAAACCATCTGTTACACAACAGCAGAAATGTTTCAGGGCATTCGCCTGGGAAGCTCTGGGTGACGAGCTTGGAATATGAAGGCTTATTTATATGGATGGAGCTAATTTTCTCTAAGTTATTCATTTTTCACTTAGGGAATTACCTAATCTTACAAGAGAGTCTAGGAGGAAAGATTCATTTATTCTTTGTCTCGTTCAGCCCCAGGCAAGCCTGAAGATGCTCTGCCTCTTCCACTCCTGCTTTTTAACTGCTTCTATTAATGGAGCTTAAAAGATTTTTCTTCTTCTGGGTAAAAAGGGTTAATCTTTCTCGTTCTCTCTCACCCTTCTCCTCCTCTTTTTCTGGAGAGTTCTTTTTTTGGCGTCTCTGGCTGTTTCTATCATCTTCTCCCCCTAATCTGCCACTATCTGAAGAATTCATTACATTTCAAATCAGAGGCCTTGCTGCATACATTAGCAGGTTTTAATAGACTTGCCACGACTCAAAAAGGAGAAAGAAAAAGAGAGAAGATTTAAAACTCTTGTCTTGCCGAAAGCAGACAGATTGACTCAAAAATGACTCAGTCAATAAAAGATGAGTTTTGAAAAGGCTTCCCTCCGCTCAAAGGGAGCTCGTATTCCAGCGAATTAGGTTTTTCTAAGCCCACTGTCAGAAATTAATAATACATACAGCATGTAAAATGGATTTAGCCCTCTACAGCCTTATACAAACATATCTTTGACTTGCTAAATGTGACACGACTACCAGGATTTTCCAGCCTTTATCCCAAGAGTTTCTCATCTCTCCAGAATGGTGACCTCAGTGGAATTTTTAAGCACATCCAAAAAAAATCGCTAAATGAGATTTTCATTAAGAAGTTGTTTATACTTCTCTCACCCTTTTTCTCCACCCAAACCCCCTCTGTCAGAGCATTTTATTATTGTTATTGTTTGCAGTCAAAATTGTGCCAAAAGCTCTTGAGTCCCTTCACTAGAGTCTCAGGGGCTTTCCTTTGAAGAAAGAGGTACTGAGCCTTCTGCTTCCTAGCAGAAATCTATCATTTAGGTTTTTACCGCTGCCACAAAAAGGCTTAGAGGCCATCAAAATTTCTCTTTCTTAGAAAAAAAAAAAGAAAAGAAAGGACTTCTGTCTTATTGGATCTATCCACAAACATTCTTTTGTGATCTGAGGCTTTCCCAGGTGGTCCTGATCACCTTGATTAAGGGAATTTGATGCAGGTGTGAAATCAGTTGCCACTCCTGCTTGTTCCTCAGCTGAGAGGAATTAAAATAATTAAATGGTACCGATTTTAACCTGCTTGGTGATTGGTCTGGATCCTTTACTTAAATTGCTTTCACTCTGCTTTTGGCCAGAGCTCTAAGGATCCATAGAAGGTGTTGGTTTTAGCAGGTAGGTCTATATGGCCTTCTGGGTGGCTGTGAGCTGACTCTTATTTTCCCATCTTGTTGTTTTCTCCTTATTCCAAGTATTACTATTTTATTTATTTTTTGTTCTCTGTATTTCAGAATGTTCAACTCAATCCAGAAACCTTTTCTGTGATCTTTGTCTCTCTCTGAAAGTCTTGTTCCCCCTCCCTTTCTTCTTTTACTATTTATTATGAATTATACTTTATGTTAAGTCTAGAAAGTCACCACGTGTCCTCGCCTCCTCGTGGATCTGTTCTGTCCCCTGCCTGTTATTCTAATTATTGGCTTTGTTGCCCTCTGCTTGGGGAAGGTACTGTATGATTGTGTGGTAGCAATGAGGTGTCTGGCTCTGGACTATATCTCTCAGATGATATAGAGAAACTTATAAAAATACTGGTGAGGAAAAAAAGGTACTAAAGGTTCCATTTCAGCCTGTTATGTGCTGTACAGATGTTTTCTGGACTCAAAATGTGCAGAGCTCATAATTTTTTAAACGTGTTTATAGGCTATATGAAAAGACTGAGCTTATAGTTGTTGATGATAAGCACCCAAAAAGCACAGTGATAATTCTGTCTTTGCCATTATCACAAAGAGGAAACTTGCCCAGATTTTCTTGTGCTTCTCTGGCTCCAAAGCAGAGATCTCTAACCAGGGGTGTTGATGTTTCAAAGAGGTTTCCATCAAAGTAATGAAAAGCATTTTTCACACAGATGAATATAATAAACTGGTTCAGCATTGGCAAAATTATTTCACTTCATAAAAAAATTTCTGTTTTTATCTCCAAGGACAGACTGTTAGGTTGGTGGTTTGTTTTTTTAATATAATTTTGATATGTAACTAGAAATGACCTGTTCTCAAAGGGCACCCAGGAGAATATCACCTTCTCCAACATCATTTTTCCCACTGCTGAAAAAATTGGGGTGAGTGCATCCCTTGGTCCTTCTTGCATAGATATGGACCTACATACTCATTTCTGTCCAAAACCCACCAGTAACTGATTACTTGAAATTAGAAATTCTGCTCCTTGCCCCACTTCAGTTGTGAACATTGGCCAAGCAGATGTTTGTTCGTGGGTCCTGTTGTAAGATACAACCAGGAATTTTATAGAAACCCCAGGAAGAGAACACTTGTCTGTCTTGCAGATATTTATTCTTCGGTGCTTAAAAAGTGTTGGAAGAACCAAACGTATGAGACCTAGAAATCAGGTGGAAGAGGTTCCTCATCAGAGTCTTAATTTTATAACATAAAAAGCTCCTTCCCAGGATAAGTCTCCAAAGTTAATGTCCTGTCATCTTGTGTCATAATCAGGGGCTTTTAGTGTTCTCCTGAAAATGTGCTCCTAATGCTGGTTTAGAGATGAACAAAACTGAAGGCAACAAGCCTGACTCTCCCTCTAGTTTTGGGCTTGTTTCCAACTTAGTTCCTTTTTTAATCTGATTCCATGTTCTCTTGACTTGAAAAAGGACTTTTCCCAGTGAATATTATGTCACTTCAGCTTCCAGCTGCTGTGCTGGATGTAGCCACCCAATAATCTCTTTAGGAATAATTGCTGGTGTCTCTTCAGATCATTTTTGTGAAAGGTGACAAACTGCTTGCCACCATGAGATGTTAATAACAAGGAGATGCCCTTTGTTTGAAAGCTGGTGCAGAAATTACCCCATGTGGTTGTTGGAAAGTCAGAGTTGTAATGGTAAGAAGTGAGGAATGGATCCATTCATTTGCATATAATTCCAGGGCTTATGTGTCATCTTTTGTGTAAACCATACAATTTCCAGCACGGCGGGGAATATGCGCTCATAATGCAGAGGGACAGGAACACGGGCTCGCTCTCAGCATGGATCAGGGTTAAAGAGATGTCATCTACTTAAAAGGAGGGGGTAGGAAAGACAAAAACATGGTCTGCAGGAGCTGCACGGAGAGAAACATGGATATTTAATGAATCCAGGTTGTCAGACTAGCTCAGGGGAAGCTTTAAATCCTGTGGTCTCTTCTGAGTAGGCATCAGGAAAAGAGAAGAATTTGTCTCCTGTCAGGTGTGTCTTGAGCTGAACTTTCTCTGGGTCTGCCCAGAATCCCAACAGAGACTCATTCCTTGGTTTTCTTGTGGCTCCTGTAGACAAAGGCTGCTCAGGTGTCCCTTTACTGGTCAGATGTACTAAACTGAGATGGATGCTTTTGTAACACCAAAATGAAACTCTTAAAGACTCTTAACTGAGGGCTTTCCACCATGTTCACAGTGTAGGTTTCTCCCAGTGTAGGTGATTTTTTTTTTTTGGTACAGGTACCTGTGATGTCTTGTGAGTTAGAGTCCAAGACATCCATAAATAGATGGTTTGCCTCCTTCTCTCTCTAAGAAACTAGAAAGTCTCTCTGAGTAGCCAGTCGGTCCCAATGATGAACCTAACAATTAGAGTCACGGTGCCCATCTTCCAAAATTTCTAATAAAATTGCATGAATATTTAATACCCAATTATTAAATACTGAAAAATTTAAAACCAAACTGGTTTGGAAGTTAGCACGTGCTAAATAATTCAGAATTGGGAAATGAGACTTGGCCTTTGAACTGAGATAGGTGTTACTGTTCCCGTCTGCCTGCCCAGAGATAATTTTGGTGGCCCTCTTGATTTTTGGGAGAGTTTGTGGGGTTTGGTTGGAGGCTTCAAGCCTTTGCCTCTTCCTTCAAGAGCATTAGCATGAGGTTGAGGGGAAATAACCCTCCCTCTCCATAACAACACTACAGGCTCCTGTGATGGAAATAAGAGCTCTAGAGGCTGAAATAATGTGATTGAAAGCCTGGTTATCCAGGAGATGGCTCTGTTTCCAAACATCTTTCATGCTCCAGGGAAAAAAGATTGCTTGTCTTTATATCTGTGTCACATTCCTGCAGTTTTGTTATTTGAAAGCCCTTTTTCCCCTGTTGCTGTTCTGCTCCGCGCTGAACCAGCGTTTCGTGCAGCTCCGGCACGACCATCTTTAGAGGATTGTTTTCATAAAGTGGCCACCAGAAAATGAAGTAGAACGTGAAAAATATGCCAATAAAAATAGGGCAGGACCTGCTGTCCTGGGAGAGGAGGTCTGGGGCACTCCAAAGAGTGCACGGAGGAGATGTCTGGTGTGATTTTTTGAGCAGAATAAGTGCCTTTGGGACCTGCTGCAGGAGCACAAAAGTGAAAAGAAGGATCTGGGGAAGGTTTGAGTAGTTGGCGTCCAGAGTGTTTTCAGGCCAACAGCAATATGTTTGCAGTGCCAACACTTCAAAACACTATTAAGGGGATAAACGGAAAAAAAGAAAAGAAAGGATTGAATAGAAAGAGTGAGTGGAGGGTTTTTAGAGCTTAGTTTCCTTTGGAACAAAAGCCCTAAAACAAACTCCTCAATCTTCTGCCATTAAAAACACAAATCAGGTGGTGTGCTGCAGAGATTTCCTTTATCTGTTGGGGTGTGATTGTGTTTTGGTCCCCGCTGGCTGGCTAAAGCCCTGTGCCTTCAGCCCGGCCGTGCTGCGCACAGCGGCAGCGCTTCCATTAGCCTGGGCTGGGCAAACAAATGAAAGGGCAGGCTGACCTTTCAGCAAAGCCACCATACCTAGGGACAGGGGCACCGGGCTTTGTCTAAAAAAGGAGAGAAAAGAGGGGGGGGAAAAAAAAAGTGATTTCTGGAGCTGGTAATGGTGGTGTGATGTCTGTCAAGGAGAGCGGCAGCTCCTGGGTAGGAAGGGATTTAGTCCAATGCAGTGGCGTGTTCTGATTTACAGGCTCCCATTAATCAAGGTTTAGAGTTGGGTCTGCACATCCTCAATAAGAACTAAAGGATGACTGTGTGGTGCCCTGTCCCATCCCGGACTCTTATACCACATAATTATTTGATAAGCTGCTTTAGAAATAGTAGGAGTCTCTTTCGGTGTTTATTAATTCTGTATTTGGCTCCATCTGCCTCAAAGCTGGGGCACCTTTGTGTTGGGAGCACAGACTCGGCAGTGCAGGGGAGAGAGGGAGAGCGAATACTGTAAGTAACATAATCTTGGGTGCTATCACTGAGTGTTCAAGCCTTTCCATGAGTCTCAACGTCAGAATCTGAGCATAGAAGGTTCCTGGAGTCTGAGCAAAATGGCTGGGCTCTGGGAGAACCTTGAAACCCGTCTCTTGCCAGTGGTGAAAAGCTGCTGTTCGTAGCCTCGCTCAACATCATCAGATAATAAACTTTAAAGCACTCTCTAATGCACGATTGAACGTTGTCCACCCTGCATTATGAATGAGCATAACTCCTGCAAATAATCTTCACTTTGAGACGGAGCAAACAAATATTTCTGGAGATGGTTTTTCTGTGTTTGTTTTGATACCAGCTGTTGGGTGCTGTTTGGGAGGTTTCAGCAGCGGCAGGGATGTGCCAGTGGAAACCAGATCCTGGGCAGGGTGCAGGGGAGGAGATCAGGCTGGGAATAAACTCGCCAATTAGATGCTTCTGCAGACCACCCCATGTAATTAACAATGCGTGTTGTATTTGTTAATTATATAGTCCCTAGGATTAATTCTTACATTAGACACTGGAGTGGTTTCAAAGCCACTCTTTTTCTTGGGGACAGCCCAGTGGAGAAGTGATTCTCCTTCCTCTGAGAAGCCATACAAGTTGTGTCCCTATTCTTCTGTTAGAATTCCCTGAACCTACAGCCCATTAAAAGCTCCAGTGATGGGGTTTTTTTTTTGATAACTCCAAACTAGATTACCTAGAAAACAGGTGGACTGGAAGATTTATGCCTAATATTTGCTGGCTTGTTCTACAAGCAAAAGGTAACTGCTTTCCTGTAAACTGAACTGATGCAGTATATTTATATTTTAAGGTGAGGTTGTATTTTGCATAATGACTAGCTCTGGCTGACATACATTTGTTCTGGGAAGCACCATTGGTCTGTAATTGCCATGTGGAAGAGAAATGTGGCTCCAAGACTTTAGTCATTATTTGGGGCGGTGGAGGGAGATGTCTTCTTTATGACAATCCCAGCTTCCAAATGGTTTGTGCCATCTCGTACTAATTGGTGACATCCATCTTGGGCAATAAAAAGCTCTCCTGAGGTTAATTCCTCCTGCATCTGGGGTGAATGTCACCATCCCCAATGAGTTCTGTTTTGCTTCTTTTCAGCTGGGGATTTTAAAGCTGCCCAGGGTCACTTTACAAACACTGTGCTGCCTTCATTGAGAGCATCGTGGACATGCCACAGGGGTGGCTGAGAAGCTGAGCTGGGCTTCCAAAAGCCTACTTGTCTCCTGCCATGGAGCTGGCCATGGCAGTGGAGACCTTTGCTTGGAACATGCTGGAACAGGCTGCCCAGGGAGGTCGTAGAGTCCCCTTTTCTGGAGATCTTCAAGACCCACTTGGAGTGATGTGCTCCAGGCCTTCCTGATTTAGCAGGGGAGTTGGACTAGATGATCTCTAGAGGTCCCTTCCAACTCTGTCAATTCCATGCTGCCTTTACAAACCCTTTTCTGAGCTGCTGGAAGGACAAGCTGGTGGTGGAGGGGGGAACAAAGGGGTGCATCAAACCATATGGTGCACACAGTTTAAAAATAAACCAGTGTTGACTGATCAAATAAATACCACTTAGGTTTAAAATTGAACAGCCGGCGCAGTCTGTTGAATACAAAACTGGTTTTTTACCTTCAAGAAAAGTTGTAATTCATGGTTGTAATGTCACAAATTGCAAGTTTTGCAAAGAACAATTGGAGTCTGCCAGACCATGGTGGGGAGAGCGTGGTGTGGGGCTGCTGCACCAGCCAGGTCCCCGGTTCCCCCGCTCACCCGGGGCATAAAACACACCCATAAAATCTAGCAAAGCGAATTTTATTTCTCAATAGCAATGGTCATAAACTTGCCCACATCAGAAAACGCTCGGCTCCTCTTCAGTTAGCCTTTATTTAATATGATACAATTTATTTTTTTATATTGTGTCCTTCACAGAATATCACAGAGCTCTTTTGAAAAGACACGGTTCCTCATAAACCAAAGCTGGAAGAGGAAAGGTCAGCTCAGGGTTTGAACAGGGGAATGACTGGAAGGGTTTTGGATGTGGAGTTGAATGGGAAGGACCCACAAGTGGGGGGGATATCATAAAATAGCAGCTTGGGGTGGTTGTAGGTGACATTGTGTGGGGACATGGCATTAGGGATAGGGAGAGAAGCAGCTTGTGGAGATTGGAGAGAACAAGGGTAATTGAGGCCTTTTTTTCTTGGGATTGAGAAAAGAGCATTTCCTCTGCCCACTATGGACCTTGCATGAACAAGGTGGCTGTGGCATCATTTCTGTAGGCTGGAAACAAAGCCTGAGCAGTCTGTGCTTGAAATAGAATCTTAGAATGGTTTGGGTTGGAAGGGACCTTAAAGACCATCCAGTGCCACCCCCTGCCCTGGGCAGGGACACCTCCCACCAGACCAGGTTGCTCCAAGCCCCCTCCAACCTGCCCTTGAACCCCTCCAGGGATGGGGCAGCCACAGCTTCTCTGGCCAACCTGTTCCAGGCTCTCACCACCCTCACACCAAACAAGTTCTTCCCCACATCTCTGCTCCATCTCCCCTTATTCAGGGTCAAATCCTTCCCCCTCTTCCTAGGGCTCCCCTCCCTGATCCAGAGTCCCTCCCCAGTTTTTTCTGGAGCCCCTTTAGGGACTGGAAGGGGCTCTAAGGTGTCCCTGGAGCCTTCTCTTCTCCAGGCTGAACCCACCCCCCTAACACTCTCAGCCTCAATAGATAAGGGTTTGGTCTATCTATAGTATTCCCCATTGCAATGTTGGGTGGCATCGGTTTGAGGCATCCTGCCAGGGCCAGGAATTCACATGTAAATACTTTATCCTGTGTGTGTTGGAGGTAGTGACCCCCAAACGTGTTACTGAGGGCAAGTAACCTTTAATGGGGAGTTGTAAGGTGCCTTCAGGCCTTTCTGAGAGAGAGAGATGGATTAACGGGGATCGCAACTGAATTAATGCAGCTACATGGCTTGTGGCATCTTTGAGGATGGGCAGAACAAATTTGTGTTTTCCCGGAAAAAGGACTAGTGGTACGTTTAATTTCATGCCACTTTTGGCGTGCTGAGAGCTACATTGTTTCCTCCCCTTTCCCTGGGGAAAAGGTTAAGTGTGGATTTGGTTTTCTTTGGTGTAGAGATTGCTATTGCTATTGATTGACCTGGCTGAACTCCTGAGCAGGAGCCAAAGCTGTGGTATTTCCAGGCAGCTGTGAACATTTTCAGATGTAAGGAGTGTAAAAGCAATGGAATAAAAAGCAATGACATTTTCGATATGAGACCAAAAAAGCCCAGCTCATATTTTATTTATTTATCCAAAACAGTTTGAATTATTCATTAAAGTCGATATAAGTGTGTGAAAATACAAGGTGTTTCAAGAAGCAGCATCATTAGGGGGAAGTTAATCATTTGGCAGTATTAATTTTGTAACGGGTTAATGATTTGGGGTGGTTTTTTTCAGTGAGCATTTTCTTTTTTTTAGTGAGGATTTTTTCTTTTCCCAATCAAACTCTTTAGGACAGGTGACTTTTTGGGCATATTCCTGGCCTCAATAGAAAGGAGATAGGGCAGCCATTATCCCTGACCAAGGCGTAGCCTGCCAAATCTTACACTTATTTTCTCAGTTCTTATTTGTTTCATTAATGCTTCAGTGAGGGATGTTCTAGTCCCCTCATCATCTTTGTAGCCAAGCATGGGACCTCATGTGAGTGCTAAATACAGGGATTCTGGTTCAAATGCTGCTGCTTAAAGATCCAATTAAACCTAATTCTTCAAATGTTGTGAAAGATCTTAAAGGATCAAATTGTCATCGTTCTACAGGTGGCAGATAAAACAGGTGGAAGCACCAATGCAGTCATCAGAGACCTGCTCCATTAATGCTCCTCGACCCGTCCTGAAAGTATCTCCCTCTGTTCAGTGGCCTCTGTGGCTGGGCCTTAAACGCTGCTTTGAATCGGGCTGAACCGCTCCCTGTGCAAGAGATGACTTTAAATCAATTTTTTCCTGACAGTGCTAGAAATTTGGCGGGAATTAGCAGTATTAGGTGAGGCTTTAGTATTAGTGCTGCTTAATTGAGATGCAGAGCAAGCAATGGGCTGCTGCTTAGCTTAACCTGGACAGGCTGGAGAGCTGGGCAAGGAACATGAGGTTCCATGGAACAGGTTAGGTGTGGATCTGCTGTAAACAAGTTCTGAAGAGAAAGATCTGGGGGTCCTGGCAGACAGCAAAATAACAATGAGCAAGCAGTGGGCTCTTGTGGCCAGGAAGGTCAATGGAATCCTGTTCTGGGCTCCCCAGTTCAAGAGGGACAATGAGCTACTTGAGAAAGTCCAGCGAAGGACAACAAAGATGATTCAAGTATTGGAGCATCTCCTTGATGAGGAAAGGCTGAGAGAGCTGGGACTCTTTAGCCT
>BJBW01007979.1:83023-96024 GCA_004320125.1 Scolopax mira
GAGAGGATGAGGGGCAATGGGCACAAGTTGGAACATAAGTTTTATTTTTTTCCCCCAAGGGTAGTGGAGGAAAGTGTTGCTGTGGCTTAGTTGCTATTCTGGATGCTCAAGGGTGCAGTCGAGCGAGGCCAGTGCTGTTTGTGGGTGATGAGGCTGCAGCTACAGGGGGGTGAGGGTGGTCACCATGGCCATCAGCAGCACCAAGTCAGAGAGAGAAAACAGTGGAAAAGGCGCTAACTCTTCATGAATAACGAAAGCTGCCAGAGGAGTTCATGAATTAGGGTGCCATCCACCTCCAAGGTTATAAAAGTCAGGGAAGGCAGACTCCACGACGCGGTAGGAAAAGGCAGATTTACTTTTCCAAGGCTAGGCTGCATTTTTTAGGAAAAAAGATATTGCTGTTGGACTTGTGCGATATATTAAAGTCAGCGCTGTCTCTGACAGCGGCGAATGTTATTTACCACTGCAATGTGGTCACTGAATTTTTACGTTCATATATAGGATTTTGTCTTTAACATTCCATAGCTGAATGAAGACTCTGAGAATATTGAGGTCAGAGCTGCCAATTAACCTCCTGATTTCAGAGGTTGATTACTTAATTAATCAGAGGCCCAGGCCCAGCTGGGATGATGGGGAAGAGGTTGTAACAATCCAAGGAAGGGTTGAGTTAATCGTGTGGTGATGAGTTTGGTAGAAATGGGAAGGTGGGTGGTCGGGAGGGACGTGGCCTTTCAAGCTCATGGGAAGGGGCAGTGTGTAACCCA
The DNA here is from genome assembly GCA_004320125.1 of Scolopax mira. Taxonomy (NCBI): domain Eukaryota; kingdom Metazoa; phylum Chordata; class Aves; order Charadriiformes; family Scolopacidae; genus Scolopax; species Scolopax mira. Next base: position 83,788 of record BJBW01007979.1, read on the forward strand.
CCACCCCTTGTGTCATAAGCAGGTTTGGATGCTCTTTTTACCTTACATCCCCCTGCAGTTGGGGGTTTCTCTGCATAGCAGTGTTTTAATGAACAAACCAGTATGTGATGTTCCCCAAGACTGGCTTGTTCCCTTCGATAGAGCAAGGTAGAGCTGGAGGGGGGAGACTTGGAGTAAAGGAAATACTTTGCTCATACACCATTTCCACAAGCTGCTCAGGAAGGTGGAGCTGAATTAACCAAAAGGAAGGAGTTGGCCAGCGTTACGTCTCCCTGCGTGGATGCTCTCACTCAGAAGTAAAGGGACACATAGTTCTCTTTAACCATTAAAGAGTTGCTGTCCTTGCCTGGGGATTAAGCTGAATTGGATTAAGGCCAAAGTACCTCTGAGCAGGGGCATCCTCTGTGGCATTTAAGGCTCTTTAAGTTAACACGTTGAATTATCCCTTTGTCCCACCTGGAGTGACGAACCAAAGCAGCACAGGAGATAAGAGGAGACTCCAGTTCTCCTGGTGCTCAGAGGCAAGTCCTTGGCCTCGCAGCTGCTGCCCTATGTGCTTCCCATACCACGCTTGGGAGGCTGATGGGAACGCTTTTTGGCAAACACTTAAGCAAAAACTTTTCCAGCTCGCTTGGAAGACAACAATACTTCAGCGTGGGCTGGATAAGCCCGGCCAAAATCCTTCCTTCCTACTCAAGCAGTCACCTTGCACCAAAGTTTAGGCAATCCTGGTGCTGGACCTGGGGCTAGCTAAAATAAAGATATATGGCCTACACGTGCTGCAATTATGTCTCTGATTACAGCACAGCCGAAGCCTTAGAGCTCAGGATGACAAGGAGTTATCTGAGTGAGCAAGTCTATTTGTTTGCTGTTAGAGTCAGGGTGGTGGTTTTTTTTCCAGCCCCAGACTGCAGTGTTGATAAAACAGGCTGACTTGGGAGACATCTCTAGTGTATATTAAAGTAAAGCCAATCTCTGTAATTAATGGGGGGATAAATCGAGGTTTAATTACTCGGAAGGCACCTTGGGTGAAAGATTCATGGTAATTGTTGTGTATCCTCTTGAAGGATTCACAGAACTGGCAGCTCCCTCTGTAGCAATAAAACACCGGGCGAGTGACAGGCCGTCTCCTGGGATGGCTCTTCCAGGGGCTGGTCCAGTTAAGGTGGCATTTTCTCTCCCAAGAAAAGCCCCTTCCCGAATCTGAAGGGATTCCGAAGCGGTGTGAGATGCGAGATCAAAGCTCTTACTGTCACATCAACATCACGTTGGAGCAGATTTCCCTTCTAGGCAGCTTCCCCCTGCTGTGACTGTACAGAACATATTTCTCATTGTTTTTCTACTTTCTCACTTCCGGTAGTGTAACACCCTTCTCTTGGCTTCCATGGAGAAAATAAGACGGGGAGAGGGAGGAAGGGATGCTCTAGTTTTGAATTTTTGTAGCACGTTGTTAAAAGGCTGGCTGAACAAAAGAAAAACCCAGCAAGACACACCTGTTTTCCTTATTCCCCAGTTTATTATCTTTTGGTCTGCTGGGACCAGGAAGAGAGGGATCTAGTTTCCCTGTGTCTTTACTCTACCTGCTTAATTCACTTTTAAAAAATTTAATTAACCTTTCCAATCCACTTTGTTTGGCTAGCACTGTAAATGCAGCCCAGGCTTTTTTGGGGGTTGATGTGTAACGAAGTACCCGTTTTCTTCCCCCTACACAGAGCTGAAGAAGCAAGTGGAAAGTGCAGAACTGAAAAACCAGCGTCTGAAAGAAGTTTTCCAGACCAAGATCCAGGAGTTCCGCAAGGTGTGCTACACGCTGACGGGGTACCAGATTGACATCACGACTGAGAACCAGTATCGACTCACCTCCATTTATGCCGAGCACCAAGGGGACTGCCTGCTCTTTAAGGTAGGTGAGGGAATAGATTTGCTTTTTCTCAGTGCTGCGACTGGAAAATCACTGTCCCCCTGCTCCGTGACATAAGGGTGTTCCTTAGGAGGGAAGTAAAGATCCTTTTTTCTTTTAAAAAATTACCTTGGAAAGCTTGGCATTTGGTCTCCCACTTGTATATCAAATTGAGGAGTACAGAGAAGAGGCTATCGATGCGCGGTACCCGAGGCAGCTGGCCTTGCACTTCACCTTTTGATGTTATGGGTTATATACAGTGTGGCCATAAAACCTTTTGTAACCATCAAGGTTTCATCCTTGCTTCCCTGAGATATATGTCCTTACTGTCTTTGCCATCCCCTGGCTTGTCTGTGTGTCATCATCTTGCCTTTATGTAAATTGGAATCCCTTTTGAGCAGCAACTCATCCTTGTGTGTGTGAAGTGCCATTTATGTGAAGAGCAGAGACGAGCGGCAATAACAGTCTGTCTTCTCTCCGTCTGATACCTTTATTGCTCCTCCTGGGTGGTCTCAGGTCGGGTTCTGGCTTGATAGGTGCTGTTTTTCTTCCATTTTACCTTCCAACTGGCACAGTTGGGGTGATACATTAGAGAGCTGAGGTGTGACATTGGAGTCACCAAGCTATTAAGTTCCATCTTTATGTTGGTTCAAGTGTCAACAGCCCAAGTTTACAGGTCAGTGGGAGAACTTTGTTCTTCCCCGTGGCAAATGCAACTGGCACTGAAAATCAGACCAGCCTCCCACTGGTCTCCCTGGGATGGATCTCACTTATAAGAAGGATTTGGGATTTGGAGATGCTCAGTACAGGAGGGGACTTTACAACAGGACCTGGAGAAGTTCTTGTTTCTGCAGACCTCCTGCTGTGTGCCACGTGTGAGTTCCTGCAGTACCATTTCTTGGCATAATTGAGTAAAACTAGGAAAATATCCCCAAAACAGTTGTATTTCTTGGCCTTATGAAGTCTCTGGACTAACTGGGAGAAATGGGAGCAAGAAAAGAGAACTCAGTGTCCAGGGAGGAGAATTCTGTTGGTTTTAACAGGTATGGTCCTCTAATACTGAAAACATTTCTCTATTGAGGTGGTGTGATGCTCTGAGACCTCCAAAAGCCTGGGCTCTCACCTGTAATGTTTATGTCTCACCTGTTAAATGTTTAGTCAATGAAATTTCAGCAGGCTCCTGGAGGTGTCTGTTGGATGCCCAGGTCAGGCAGTACCACTGGTGGCTGTAGGAGAGAGTTGGGAAAATGTGAGAAAATTGCACGCTGACCCCATGAACAAGAGCTGGTTGGTTTCTCAGTAGTTTGTCTCCAGGAGGATCAAATTCTCCTTCGTGTCACAGCAATAGAAATAACTTACATGCAAGAGAATGAATAATCAAATATTTTCTCTCTCTCCCTAAACACTTTCCTCTTGCTGTCTCTTCTTCACTCAAGTCTTTATTCCCAAGTATTTCCGGAGGATGGAGGTGAGTGTCTCCAGGTAGAGCAGCAGCATTCCAAGATCTTGTGTTTTCCAAAGCCAAGGCTGGATTTCTTAGCGATTGATGAAATTCCTCTCTTACCTCAAACATCTCTTTGGATGAGAAGAGAAGCAGATTTGCTAATTAGAGCCTGAACAACAAAATCTCAGTGTCTTTCTCCCTGTTGGGTAAATCGTGGACAATTCCCCCCGTCTGCAGCTTAGAATGGCAGTGGAATATAAACAACAAATTATTTCCTTGCTGGGTCCAGGCAGCTGGTTCTCGTGTACGTACCAAGGCTTGAATCCTTCCAGTGAGGTTCTGTGTTTGTGCTGTGGAATTTCTGAGCCATAACAGACTGTGGGTGTTTGTGTGCATTTCATTAACCCAAAGAGGTCGCAAAGCAGGGAATGCTATTTGTATTTATTCCATTCAAGCAATTTATAGAACAGGGTCTATATAATTAAACCAGAGAAGTCCCCTGGCACTTTACGAGCTTCTGTAGTTTGCCTGTAAACTTTAGAGCATATTTCTTAAGCTCTGCTGGTGGCATTTAATTTTCAGCAAGGCTTCAATAGCAGGGATGCAATAGGAGCTACTGTAATGTAACCCCTTCAAAGCTAAATGAAGATGAAAGATGTGCTTGGTTTTCCCAACCAAGGCATGTTGTTATTGTAGCAGAGCTTATTATCTGCATGTTGTATGTGTCCAGCCAATTCACATTAATTGGAATTACTGCTTGAATGAAAGGGTTAATCACAGTGCCACGCTGTGAATGTGAATGTAAATGACGGCATCCATAAATGAGCAGTGAATTTCAATGAAGCCCTATCAGTATTTATTGGCAATTCCTATCGATGCAACAGATGAGCTCATCAACTTGAAGGATGTTCCAGTGATTTCTCAGCCCCTCCGTGTGCGAGCGCGTAGGCAGCAAAGGAGCAGCTCAGCTCACTCTTGCTTGTTAGCTCTTTTTTTATTCTATTAATTAAATGCTGTGGAAAGTGGTGTTGTAGATTCCTCACCAGGAGTTTAGCTTCTGATGATATTTTAGTGGGATGTAATGCATTATAGCTGTTGGGGCACTTGACAGTGTGATATTTCATAAGCGTTGCTGTTGGTGGCCAGGCCACCCATGAGATATCCAAGAACTGCATTGACTCCCCCTGTGACAATCCATTAAAGATATCTGTTAAAACAAACTAACTTTTTGCTGGGGAACCTCAAAATCAGCTTTGCCAACTTTGGAATTAAGCAGTGGGAAATTGGGATATTATTGCTTGACCACACGTTCATCACGCTGTTTACCCTTGTCTGTGGGTGAAAGTCAGGAAATGAGGCCTTTAGAAAGGCAATGAATGTGGTTTCAGACAAAGAAAGACTTTTGGTAAACAGAAAGACTGGTCAAATTTGAAGAGGAGATGATTTGGAGACACTTGTGCAAATGAACAAACAGTGGAGAGAAATTAAATCATGGACTTTCTTTTTTTTTTGTGCCTAAAGAGACAGCTCTGGCTGAAGCATTTGAAGCCAATCAATTTAAAATGAAACGAGTGGAAATCTTCGTATTCTTTAGATCCTATGGCTTCAAGGTGCTGCTGAGAGCAGGAACTCAGTAGGTTTTCTGAAGTGTTAAGAAATCTTTGTGGACACGTAATAATACCTAGTTTACATTAAATATTTACATTTAACTTAAGTGGGGACATGGAGAGCTCTCTGCCTTGAGGTGTGAAGGCAATCTCTTGCTACAGAGGTTAGGAGGAAAATTCCCATGTATGCTGCTTATCTTCTGGGTCGTGTCTACATATGGTTTTGATGTTGCTGTACCTGGCAACATTCAGCTCCATCACTGGAAATGCTTGGGAATGAAGACTGTAGTGAAAAGGAGAGCAAGAAGAGTGCTCAGGGAGAGGAATTTGTGCTTAATTGTTCCCTGTGCATCAGACAAACTGTTTCTACCATCATGGCATGATCGTGGCACTGGCCATTATCCTTTATAGGATCCTGGGCTGAAAAGGCAACTGATGTGGTCCTGTGTAACAGTTATGTCAAATCTGGGGGTGTTTGAGATTTTCTGGTTCAGGTTTTTCAGAAAGACATGCTCAGACTCCTTAGTAATTTGTGTATAATTTATTTGGGTCTGAGTTGGTTGGTGAGGAAGTTAAACCAGCCAAACTCCTTCCAGTGTTACAATGGTGTTATGTTTCTGAACTCGCAAATATTCTTGACCAAAAGACTGCCTTTAGACAGATATTTTCTATATCCTGAAAGCCCAGTATTGCAGAGTGCAGAATGCTATCTGCTTCCAGGTCTTGCCTGTGTTACTATTTTCTGTCAGAACTCGGACTTCAAGGCAATGTGAAAAGTTCCTGGTGGGGTTCACCGTGGGGGTGGTGGAAGGGCTAGAGGCTGTAGATGGAAGAAGGGTGCAGTGGAAGGACAGACACCACTTGAACTTCCCAGTCTTCCTCTGCTTCCATCACCTGTGTTCCCCGCTGACCTGTTGCTTCTATCTTGACAAAGTGTGTACAATGGGATAGGGCAGCTCTGTGGACAAAAAGTAATAGTTTTAATTCTTTTTTTCTTGGGGAGGGAAGTGAGGCCGGACCGAATAAGAAAGACCTCGGAGGCTGTTTTTCAAACACCAAGTGATGCTGACAAACTGCTGGCTGAAAGAGGGAGACAGAACTTGTGTAAATGTGCAGAGAGAGCCCAGTTTGAAGTTTCCAGCATCAGTTTGGCCAGTGAACAGGGTGCACTGGTGAACGATGTACATTTCAGTATAAAAGCAGAGCATTTAGGACAAGGGTTACTTATACTCAGTGCTCTTGCTCAGCATACATGCTGTTATTTCCTCCTTCAGCCCAGCAGAATATCTCAGAGAAGCATGTTCTATCTGTTTGTTTCCTTTTGCATCTCTATCTTCTCCTCTCTCCTCCTCCTCACCCTTGATGAGTCTCGAGAGGAGAAAGAAATCACAATTTTGATGGAGTGCTATTCTTCCAGCAGCCGTCTCGCACTCCTGCACACACAATCAAAGCTAACAATGGGGCTCATCGGTGGAGCAGGCCAGGCAGCAAGAGATTGATTAGAGATTGTAGGCCTCTGTAACTCCTCGTTCTTGTTAATTACGAGTTATTTTATTTTTATATTTTGTTTTCAGTTTGCCCATGTAGTTGCTGGAGATTTGATTCCTGCTTGGCTCTGGGAGAGCCCGCCGTCGCCTTGTGAGCGTGGTGCTTTTTCCTGCCAGATGATTGTGCTGGGATTCCTGGGAGGGTCAGCAAGGACCCGTCTTGGGTTGCACTAATCAGCAACTCTAAAACAGGAGCTGTTGAGCAATCTGTGGCGTTACAGCACCAAATCCTGTATTTAAACATCCTAGGCGTTGTTTTCTTACGGATGTTGTAGCAGCCTGTTCCATGTTAGGACCTAACTTTAATTCTTGCTACTGTCTTCATCTTGTTCTGCTCTTTCTCCTGCCTTTTTTTTCCTCCCAACATAGTGTCTGTCTCGCTGTGTAAGCTTCCCTGCTTATCTGCAAGGAAATAACTGCCTATCCCCTAGGGCAGGGTAGGGTTGGGTTTGTGGTTTGTTTTTTTTTCCCAAATTCAACCCATCACCTCAAGAATAGTGAAATTGGGGGAGGTTTTCTGAACCTGAAAAACAGAAGGTTTTCTTTTTACTGCGGTATTTCTGAACAAAAAGCTGCTGCTCCAAGTCTTTGGGAGGCTGGGCTGAAGCCTTGTTCCAACTGAGCGAAGTTAATGCTCTTTCTCTGCCTCCGTTTCCCATCTGTGCGAGGGGGAGGATGCTCCTGCCAGTGTCACCAGACTGTTGTGAGGATAAAGAGACCGTGCTGATGGGGACCACAGAGCAGCTTTGGGCTGGGGAACACGCTCCCCTGGTGCCCGTTGGTCTGGCACGATACCCATTTCCAGCCTGTTGGCACCGCTCGCTCCCCGCGGGGAGCCAGGGTAGACCCAGCCATGCAGGTAATTAATGCTGATGATGCCAGAGAACTATTCCAGTGACTGAGTCTTTCCTGACTGGTGGGAGGATGGAACATGGGAAGCCCTACAAAAGGTCAGAGATTTGTCTTGCTGATGGGTGCAGCGGGTGCCAGGGATGAGTTCAGGCTTTCCTCTCTGCTGGAGCAGTTGGTGGGTTATGCCGTGGGGCACATATGCAGCCCCTTGCTTTAAAAAGCAAGGCCTGTTTTGGGGCAGAAAACGTGAGGTTGGCTCGTAGATGCCATCTGAGATTCAGGCTGTTCCTTTGCTTTTCCCTGTTTACTTCGTAGTCATCAGCTCCTTTCATCGTTTCCCTTCCCCGTGCTCCATTGTGCCCCAAGGACACGGTGGTGCTGGGGCTGTACCCCCCGTTTCCCTCCCCACGACTGCTGCCCTGAGCTCTGCCTCTCCCTCTGCACTCCCCCTCTCTTGGCAAAGGAGCTGGGCACTTGAAAAAGGCAGTTTCCAAGTTATTCCCACAAATTCTGCATGTGATTTCAGCCACCATCACTGATGGTGCTGCTCATGGCCGCATCCAGGCAACAGTAGCCATCCCAGCTGAAGGACCTCAATATGTTCCTATGGCTTCTGCAGGAACAATAAGTAACCAAATTACTGGAATATACCTCTTTTTTAAAATTAGTTTGCGATTCACCTCGCTCTAAATTCCTTTATTCCTTCATGAAAATGTCTTTTAATTAATGAAATGGCAGAGAGAGCCTGTGCTTTCTAGGGAGAGTCAAGCACACCAACACAGAGGAGAGGTCACCGATGAGAATTTAACCCAGAGCATCTGGGCTGGTGTAGCACGATGTGTGGCCCTGGGGGGATGTGTAGGACCTCGGGCCACGTGGCATTGCCAGGTGACCCGGCACCCGCAGAGAGACTTCCACTGTGTCACAGGAGGCAGAGCAGACCCTGACTGACTTACCTACCGCCATAAAAAAACCCCTCCTAGATTCTTATTCCCGACTCTGCTGCTAAATGGCTGCAGGGCTCAGCTCCAGGTCACTCAACCTTTCAAATTTCTCAGTCCCTTTCACCTGGGTGCAGGACGTTGCCATCCACAGGGGGGTTGAGAAGCTTTTCAGACTGTTCTGCGGTGGGGAAGCTGCGTGTGAGCAGGTTGGAGAGAGAAGCAGCAGTTTTGTTCTTCTGGCACGTTGTCCCCAGCATGGGGTGGCTCCTGGCCTTTTCTGTGGGTACCCACCACCTTATAACTGACATTAAATCTCTTCACTTTATGTTATTTATTTATTTATGTGGGTCTCCAGTCATTTCATAAGATGTTCTACTTGGAGCCTGTGTGATGGGGTTGCCTTTGAGTCTGGGCAATGGGGGAATACAAAGATCTCACTGCTGTACATGTTAAATGGGTGTCAAAAAACCATTTTGACCACTCATGATCCCTCATGGACATCAGTGAAGCCTCCTCATAGCTGGCTTTGAGGACTTGAGGGATGGTGCAGAGGCCACGGAGTCAGGGCCTCACTGAGGGAGTTGGAGATGGCTTTTCTACCACCCCTTCACCTTTTCCCTGTCTGCTCCAGGCACAGGTTTGTGCACAGACCTCTAGGAAAAGCAGTCATCTCCAGTAGGTTCTGAGGTGAGGTACAGCTGGTGACATCCACCAAAGCACCCACCAGCATCTGAGAGCCCAGGGTCCCAGCAGCACCACTCACCCTGTGTAAAGCCACCAGCCAGAGCCGGTGGCAGCTGCTGCCTCTCTCCTTTCTGGAGTAAGCAGCACGTTGTTTAAATACAAATATCATTAGGACTTATCTCTTGCTTCGGGAGTTATAGCTACTGCCTGTGCTTGACTGGGGCAAAAGATTGTCTGATCTCCAGGGAGGAAATATAATTAGTGAGGGAAGAGAGGGGGGTGTTTGTGCATATAAAACCCTCTTCACAAATATGGAAACAGCAAAAAGATTCCCATGGTGGAAATGGTCTTGGGCCATCTGTTGTCCCCATCTGAAGAGTGGATCTGAGCTCGTATAAATGTCTTCTCCTTTGTTTGTTGTGAATATAAATGCTTGTGTTGTGCCCTCAGCCAAGATTTCAGAGTTCAACGGTTCCCCACTAAATTAGTTTTTGGATAACGAGGTGGTTGACCTTTTCCACAGGACTTGGCCGATCAGTGGGGTCAAATGTAGAATGGGAACAGTGAGGAGCAGAGAGTGGGTCCGTCTGGATGGCATCCCTTCCCTCCAGTGCATCGACCGCACCACCAAGTTTGGTATCAGTGGCAAACTTGCTGAGGGTGCACTCCATCCCACTGTCCATGTCTCCAACAAAGATGTTGAACAGCACTGGTCCCAGTATGGACCCCTGAGGAACACCACTCATCAGTGGATGCCAATTGGACATTGAGCCATTGACCAAACCCTTTGAGTGCAACCATCCAGCCATCTCCTTATCCACTGAGTGGTCTATCCATCAAATCCGTGGTTCTTACCCATGAAGTTAGTGTTGCATAAACCAGTTAATACTCTTTTTCTCAAACTGGCTTGCCAGTTAAAGATAAGAGCCCATGTTTCAAAGCAGCTTTTCTTCATGGGATCCCACCTCTGCTGTGCTTGGGTGTTCCCTGAGACCTTTAACTAAACAGAGGTCTCTTACAGCTTGTTTTTGAGCAAGCACTTGTAGGAAAGCAGAAAATAACTGCTGTGAGTGTTCTGCTTTGCTCCAAGGCATCCCACCTCTGTTTGGAGGCAGCTGGAGAGGGTTAGAAGTGCATCAAGCATTCAGTCATGGCATTTCTTAATACTCGATGCACTTCACAGCATCGGTGCCACGAGGTGCCATGCAGGCTCCCCGCATCACCACAGCTCCTGTCAGTGTTGCAGGATGAATCTATTATTTCTGGCGTCCTTGTCACGGTGCTGGGTCTGTGGAGCAGTGACAGAAAGCAGCAATGAACTGGAAATCCTTCTGGAGAGCTTTGTTACGGGGACCAGCTGCAGTGATTCTGGTGGTGTCCTACCCCATGCTACAGTTTTCTCAGCTCCACTCTTTACATCCGATAAATTTAAGGAATTAGTCTCTAACATGGATACAGATTAATGTTAGGGTTTAATAATGTATCTACTATCTTTATTTCTATACATGGAAATGGTGAAAAACCTACCCTGCTCTCACATTTGCTTCAAACAAACTAATATGGGAATCACCTCAAATCCACCTACAAAAAATGCCCCATGTGAATGTTTGTGGGAAAAGCAGGTGACTTAGTAACTATGTCAGGACTTTGGGTTTAATGTCTTATCTTTTGAGCTAATAGGATGAGAACCCCCTTTGAGGGTGCAGTGTGGAACGGTGTCTTATATCAAATCTATCAGGGAAGGTTTCAGAGCTAAATCACGGTGCTGCTTTCTCCTCCCCAGGGGAAGCAGGGAGTTTGAGAGCTGAGGATGACCTCCAGCTTTGGTAACTCCCAAGATTGTCTTTTGATGGCATCATTAGCCCCTAGAAGAATACAGGCCTGTCTGTCTGGATCTTGGAGGGGAGCTATCAAACTGAAGCTTAAAAAAATTTTAATTTGTCCGTAATTTGTATTCGGTTTCAGCCAGAGTGGGTGGCAGGTGATGGTGGAGCTCTCTCAGCCACGTTCTTGGAGCTGACATAAATTTCACCCTTAAACTGAAGGGTTTGTCTGTCTTAATGGAAGGCTCTGGAGAGCGTTGGGTGTGCTGGCTGTCACTTTGTGTTTCTGGGATGTACCCGACTCTGGAGAAGGGACTGTTTGTAGGTGATTTTTATATGAAGCAGGCAGCAGGAGAGGCCCACGTGGCATGAGATGGGGGTTTATAACCACATTGGTGCCTCCTGTGATGAGCTCTCTTGGTGTGTGTGATGTAACTATGATGAATCTTAGCACTCAGCTGTTGGTTTGCTGGTCCCTGGGAAAACTCTTATGTTTCTGGGTGTTGAAAGGGCCCAGCCGACAGTCACAGGGAGGCCCAGAGGTTTTGGATGTGTGTGTAGACAGCTGTCCATCACCATATCTCCCAGGGGGTTCTTGGAGATCTGTGCACGTCTCCATCAGGCAAGAATCTCACTGCATTGTTGTCCTGGGAAAGCACAGGAGATGTCCTTGGCTTTTTTGGCAGAGTCTCTGCAGCCCAAAGTTGTTTTTCTTCATATAATTCCATTAGAGTGATGACAGTTTCAAGTCGGAACAGTAAAAGAAAGACCTGATGAAAGGACCACTCTGTAAGTGGGGAAGATGGACAGAGGGGAAGCAGTAACTACCAAGGTAATAGACGGTGATGGATCTATAATCTCCGAGGCTGCTGTAAGCAGTAAATTCCTAAATAGTGTCCTTTCAGCCTTAACCTATTTATTTGCAAAGGGCTAAATTTAATTTTCCTTAGTCTGCAGGAAAGCAGCATCCCAGGAATAAACCTTTAGCCCAGCCAAGAAGCTGTGCCAAAGTGCTTGTTCCAGCACTTCCATTTCCTCTCTGCACGGAGCCTCGGGGCCGTGTGTCCCAGCCCATCACCTCTCAGCTCTGTTGGTGTCACAGGGCAGGAGCTGGTGCTGCCATGAGGTGGGACATATTCCCTTTTTGGGAGTTGCCACGAGCAATTTGCTAATATTGCAGGTACTGGTGGTCTGTCTGTCCTGTAGATATAGGGCCACGGTGCTGAAGGCACTCAGCTCAGAGTAACCTCAAGAGTTAACAGCACATAAAAGCCTGTGTATTCTGAAACCTCCGCAGAGCCACATCTTTAGGAAGACAAGCAGTGAGTTTTCCAAGGAACCAACATTTTGCACATTTGCCCTACAAAGTTTCAGTCATAGAATTATAGAATGGTTAGAGTTGGAAGAGACCTTAAAGATCATCCAGTGCCATCCCC
>BJBW01007979.1:96029-106051 GCA_004320125.1 Scolopax mira
GTCCCTCCAAGCCCCCTCCAACCTGCCCTTGAACCCCTCTGGGGATGGGGCAGCCACAGCTTCTCTGGCCAACCTGTTCAGTGTCTCACCACCCTCACAGTCAATGTGGTAGGTTTCCATGTGTTGGTTTCTGTTCCTGGCTGCACAGTGATGGTGATATAGACAGCATTGGTTCTTCTAGGTTTTTCTCCCACATTAATGATGTAGTGGAGTTTTTAGAAACGTTGCTCTGGTAAAATATTTCAGGCCAGGTGTTACCTCTGAGTGAGCGTTTGGTGCTCCTGTAGTTGTCGTAACCTCAACAGTGTGCCTCGTGGGCTGTCACTAACCCTGGTGCTCTGGAAGAGAGTCATTTCTCGGTTTCAGAGCTTTGCTATTTTTCTGCCTGCAGAGGAATTTCAGCAGAGTTCCTCCCAGCACTCCTCCTTCCTCTTCATCCCTTCCTCCTCCCCATGGCAGCAGCACCAGCAGCACTGAGTTGGCTGATGGAGACGCCAACGCTGCCCTGGGATCCCACCACGTTCTGAGCCTGATGCTGATACGTGAATGGAAAGATGTTGCTTCCCAGGGATGGAGGAGTTTTCCACCTTTATTCTACTTCAAGGCTTAGTTGGGTTTTTACTCCGTAAAGCGCCACGGAAAAGGCAGTCTCAATTGTTTGTGTGTGTTCTATTTTGCCATTTTTAGCACCTTAGGAATAATACTGGTATCTGTAAGTTTATATCCAGCCCTTCCTCCTCCTTCTGTCTAAATCTGGAGAAGGGTTCTGAGCTCCTCAGCTCCATGTGCTGCTCAGAGCTCTGACTTCTCTCACATTTGTTTTTAAAATAAACAAAACTAAGAGTGCCAGGAATTGAGGGTGGAGAATTAAACAGGCTTTTTGCCTGCTTCTTCCTTTGGTGTGGAGCTGATGGGAAGGGTAGCTCTGATGCAGCTGGGAAAGGACCTTCCTGAGCTACAGGATTTGCAGTGGGGGTCTCTTCCCCTCTGGAATGGGGAGAAATTGCCCTCCAAGGGGTGAGTGCTGTGTCATCTGGCACCCTTTCCTTGCTAGTTCACAGGTTTCTTGGCTCTTGCTCTTTCCACTATTAGATGTGGGTGCAGATGAGAAAATAAACCTTGGTTGTGAGTCAAGAAGGTGTCTGTCTCCGAGGGCTTTCCTCTGCCATTCTTTCATTTCAAAGACATTGTCATAGAAAATTTATTAGCCACGCTGGAAGTCTCTCAGCCTACAGTCAGCTTGCCAAGGAGTAATAGACCTACAGAGTTGATTAATATATAGATTTGGAGATTTTTTTTTTATTACTTAGGGAATTGTGTAGAAAGCCGTGAGTACTTGAGCCTTGGAAGAACCTGGGGTTCCATCTGGACTGAATTGAATGTTGATAAAGTATTATAGAATCATAGAATGGTTTGGGTTGGAAGGGACTTTGAAGACCATCCAGTTCCAGCTCCCTCCCACTAGACCAGGTTGCTCAGCAGAAGTGGCTTCTCCACAAAAGCAGGACTTGCTCAACCTAAAACCACATTTTTCTACCAGATGCTTCCCCCTTGAGCTGGATCTACAGAGAGGCTTCTCATGCAGGGGCTGAGCGGGCAGCATACCAAAGGCCTTCAAACTGCAAAGGGGCATCTCCAGCTTCCCTGAGCTGCTTCCATCACTCAGGGACTGAAATTTTAATCATTGAATTAATTTTTCAGAAACCAAAGTGCAAATCTGTACCCCCAGTGGTGTTAATAATGAATGCAGGGGAGAAAGACGTTAGAAGGGAAAGAAGGGCTAGGAAATTTTAGGGTCAAGGAATTATTATTATTATTATTAATTTTAAAGAGAGAATGGATGGGTTAGATCTCCTTGTCCCTGGGCCTTTCAACTTGTCTTGTCCATGCTTTGTCCAACAGTCTGCTTTGTTTCTATCTGAGGCATCTTTTGAATACCTCTCTCTCTCTCTGCTTATCTTTGCCTGTGTTTTCTTTTCTGGGGTAAGAAGAGCCAGATATGGTCCTGCTCCTTGTCTCCAGAGAGGGGAAGGGTTGCAGGGGCTTGGGTCGCACGATGGGGAGGGGAGCAGGAGGCTGCAGGGTTCACCTCCAGATTTATAAAGGATGAGGCCTGAGCCACAGCCAAGATGCCCAAGGTTCCTGCCTGGCTTTTGGCTCCTTCCTTCCTCTCTCAAAGAGTGTGAGGATTTATTTTTCCCACCTAATTAAAAGTCTTATATACAAGAAGATTAATGAGAAATTAAAGTGATTTTTTTTTTTTTTTTTTCTCCCCCTCCGTTTGTGTCAGTGGAATCGCCCTGTGCCAGGCGACTGCCAGAGGGAGCTGGGATTTCTCCCTTTAATGAATTCCAGGCAATTTGCCTCTGGACAGCTATCTTCTAAATAATGAATTCTTCACAGATTTTTCCTAATTCTCAGGCAGCGCAGGTGGTCTTCAGTTCAACCATCCCAAACAAATCTGGACGCAGCAGGGCGTTTCCACCCTCAGTCACCACATGAAAGAGGCAATTCCTCACCTTCCCCCTCCCCTCCTCGTTACATGCATCACAAAGCCCACCTACAGTTATGGGTTTGTCCCTCTATTTATTTGAAATCCCATTGAGCAAATGCAACCATCCTCTGTCCTTCCCCGTCCCTGACACATGCTGCTGCCACCAAAGCCACCACAGTGGATGGGCACCTTTGCCGAAGGTCTTCTGGTCAGATGGGCTGATGTTCTCCAGAACGTATAGGGTTGTTGCCGGCGGCCAAAGGCTGAAGCCCAGGTACACATGTGTGTGATTCCAGGACATTTCTAAGGCCTTTGTGCTCCTCTCCAAAGCTCACAGTAAGAGGATGATTCTTCAAATTGTTGTATTAATCATCAGAAATGAGGATTTGGTTCAATGGGTGCTCCACAGAGACCAGCCTAGAGGAGAAATCCTCTCCCAGAAGGAAAGCTATTCTTGAGTTAAAAGCACCTGAGAGTGATTTATGCAGCGTGGGGACTTTAAAGTGGCCCTGATTCCAGGATGAGTGTCAGCCCCCAGGAGGATGATGTAGCCTGAGGACTTCTCTTCGTGTCGTGCCACTTGCCCTGTTTATTTCCTTTCCGTTAAAATTGAAGTGGTGACTGCAGGAAGATGAAGGTGAAGGTCCCCAGCTGCAGAGAGCTCCTGTGGTCATCAGCCACCTGGTTCAGAGACAGGCTGGGGATTGCTCCAAGAACCTTTTCTGTGGCTCTAAATACAGCAGCTAATGACACCTTCCTCTCAGCGGGAAGAAAACAGAATTACTAAACTTGCAATTTGGCACAGTGGGAGTGTGAGTTTGTCCTGCCAGTTGCTTGTTGCTATATATTTCCAAGATATTTTTTTGGATGTTTTTATTATTTTTTTTTTCCTCCCAAGCAGGTGGAATCCAGATCGAGGGGGTTCATTTTAAGGACGCAAATTATGCGTATGGAAGGCACAGCCCCAAAAGGGGAAGAGTGATTGCCTCTTACAAGTCACCCAGCATAAAACAGGGAACGTGCGGGTTCTCTGGGAAATGCCACATGTCTCAGCCTTATGAGTAATGTGTAGTGATGTCCCGACAGGAGCCAGGTTCCCAGGACTGTGTTGAAGGAAATGTATATATTTCCATGTAACTTTAATCATTTTGACTTACGGTTTAACTTTCTGCTCGGCAGGCTGTGCCGAGGTTCCAGGAGAATACTGGTTTAGATGGCTTTGGGGGCAAAAGAAAGAAGGCGACTGAAGGCAAGGTTAGAAATAGCAGAACATTTCCAGTTGAGCAAGTTTTATGGTCACGTGCTGTGATAATTGAAGGTTTGCTGTTAAATGCTTGGAATCTGTGCTGGAGAAGAAAACACGTCCCCGGTTAGAGATCACTGCAATGTTCACAGGGCAAGAGGTGCTGTTTGAAAGGAAATGTGAGGAGCAATAATGACAGCTTTTGGGGTAGTGTGAGTTTTGTAGAGGAGATTAATCTCCAGGGCTTGTGAAGGCTCATCCTGAAGATGTGTTAAAAATTCAGATAAATTTCTCCAGCGATGCCTGGAATAGACCTGATGAGTTGCTCTTGGCCTGGGAATTCTAGAGGTGTGTGGGGTAAAACAAGTGGATACTGAGAGGTAAAACCATCTGCCTTTCTAGTTCCCCTTCTACCCCAAATCTCTGTCATAGCACTGGGGACAGGGGACTGTCACCAACTCTGACTCATGAGATGTGCTCGAAAAGCTGATTTCCACAGTCAGAGCACTTGGGGCAAGTGACTGCCTGGTTTCTGGAGCAGTGACTTCCTTTAATGTTCTTATCAACTGTTTTCCAGTCTTTGTTAAAAGAGGTCAAAGCTCATCCCCCTGGGTGGGGACTTCTTGAGCACGGTACTTATTATTAGGGCAGTTCCATATCTTGTAATTAAGGATGTAATTCCCATCTCTGTAGAGACCCAGCCTATAGCCTGGGTACCATTTAAAGCGTTTCATGAGATAAATTAAGAGAGTATGGATTGAGCAATACAATGAATTTCAACAGAGATCACTTGCCTGAAGTCCTGCAGGTGCTTCAGATGAGATATGAAAACTAAATACATTTCCTCATCTTCTTTCCCTTTCTTTTCCAGAGTAGGCAAGTGCAATGGCATCTTTCTGGGTGCCATGCAGTAGCCACGGGCTGATAACTCGAGGCCCAGTGGTTTGAAAGGTTACCTTATCTCCAGGCCCTTGCTACAGCAGCTGAGAAAAATCTGTATTTCTTTTCCTCTCTGCCATGGAAGTATAAAGATTTTTACCTGCAAAGGAACTCGTGTCTTAGAGAGTTGCTGTTGCAGTACATCTAAAGAGTCAGATTTTGGCATGCTTCAAAGTATGATGTAAGAGATTCTTACTTAATTTAGCACTTTGTTAACTTCACTATTTTTCCTCCCCCCCTTTCCTACACGGAGGGCAGCAGTGCTTACGGTGTTCTGCAGGGACTTCTACAGTTTATATGCTTTGTATAAAATCATTTATGTGAGTGCAGAATAAATCAATCAAACTTGAAGAAAAAAAAAAAAGAAGAGGGAAAGCAATCAACTTTGGGCTTGAATAAAGGAATAGGTGAAATACTGAAAGAAAAGAAGGACAAAGATGATGAATTGAGGAGAAAACCAGAAATCAAACTGCCATACAAAAAAGGAAGGAGAAAAGAGGGAAAGAATAGTGGTAAGACAAAAAAGGCAAGGGAAGGCCGGATGTATAAGTTATATAAGTTAATGCAATGTATTTTCCTCTGTAATTGCATTCATTTGAGGTAGACTTGTGCCAGGCACTTTACAGCAGCATGAACAAGAAGAAGGGAGGAAGAGTTGATATCCATAGTGCTTGAGAAGATAGAACTGGGATCAAATAGCTGCCGTTCTCTGGGGGCATGGATATATTTAGCATCCCAGTGTATGGTATATAACACATGCCATTACAGTCTTACACAAAGTCCTTTGAATGAAGATCTCAAAGCTCGTTGTGTTAGTTCCAACACAGTATTTCCCAAATTCTTACACAGTCTGTGATGTTGGAAGCTGGAGTTGGCAGTTCCTCCTGTCTTTGTGTTTTTATACAGCACATGTCAACACGGAAGCTGGGTTAGATGTCCCTGAGGAGACTCATCCCGCCATCTTCACGTACTTCTGGTCCCACAGCTTTCTTTGGAAAGGGGTTTTGCTGCCACCTGGGTTATCTTCAGGTGTGGGGCTCTGCATAGTTTGTCCTGGAGGAAGGGAACACTAATTCACTGCACAAACGGAGCGTGTTTCCTCTGCAAATTTGCATTTGCCTTCCTTGCTTTCAAACACCATCCTCCAACCAGCTCGCGTTGCCCCCGTAATCCTGTTAATAACCTCCCTCTAATGATGCACAATGTTCTGTGCTCGGGATGTCTCAGCAGGGCAGCTTGCACCCTCCCCATCCTGAAAAAAGCACTGTCTAGATTTTACTGGGAAAAGAGGAAAGGAATAGGATATTCACAGGGATTACAGACGATTTACCTTTCCACATGTATGGCTGAAAGAGGTGAAAAGCTGCTGCCGTGCATAGACATCACCGACGGGTAGGAAAAATGCCCTGAAATTATTCACACTGGCTCCTGGCAGGAGCTCGGAGTCTGGTGGATTATCCAGCGAGGCAGAGAGGAGGTGAACAATAGGGGTTTAAATTCAGGAATGTTTTTCCTGCCTCAGTCAGGTCTCTCCAGCTCATTTTGGTGTTCCCTGATTGCCCTGTAATCTCACTCATTATTCCCCAGTCCTAACCTCCTCTCCCCCTTTCGGCAGCGGAGAACCAGCAGCCAATTTGTGTCAGGAATTAAGGTTGTGACCCTCTCCACTTCCCTCTGTGCTCGGCAGCTGCTGAAGGAGCTACGCAAAGACTCTCTACTAATTGTTGGAAATGAAAAATTTCTGACTCCAAACTACTTGTCGAGATATTCTGGAGTTTATTTTCCTCTGTTTTCAGCAAGGGGGGAGGACTGATTGCTCCTGGAGTTTTATCGGAAGTGCTTGGTTTTAAAAGAATCTGAAATATTCCGGGTGTCAGAGAGGAGATGGCTGGTGGCTCTCCTGATGAGAAGACCTGGTTGTCCTCGGTGCATTTCACCTGCGTTTTGGGAAGTGACAGTGGTACCCAGGAGCTGTGGCTGACACTGCATTTGCTCTTACCCATTTAACTGCTGATGCTTCAGGTGAATTGCTTGTTAGGGAAGGCAAAATTTCTTTTCAGAGAGAAGGATGGGGATTATTCTCCCAGCTGAATAGAAATGCAAGTTTCGGGCACAATTGACCCATTTGTACTCGCAAATGTACAACAGCTTTGTAGGTGGTAATGACTTCTGTCACATTCTTTTATTTTATTTGTCACTGAACTATTGGCTTACAGAGGAGCCACAAAGGCTCCTTGTTGGTAGAAAGATGGCTTTAAGTTGCTGAATCATTACAAGCATCTTAATGCAGAAGGAACTAATCTTTTTATCCAGGGCTGGCTTTGGGCTCTGCTTTCCCCCAGGACCTGGATGTTGTAGAGGAACAAGAAAATTAGCCCTCAAAAGAATGCTTTGCAGTGTGTGAAGCAATCCTCCATGCTCCCCGCATTTCCAAAAGCTGCTGCTTGCAGGGCCGAGATGTTGCAGTATGAAAAATACAGGTGAGAGCTGGAGGAACACCCAAGGTGTCCACAAGGACACAGAGGGCACTTTCCATTGTTTTATGTTCACAAGAAAATGTTGTATGTGGTGTTCAAAACTGTGGATAATTATATTTTGCAATGAAATCTGTGAACATCTGTTCCTCTTCCTTTCTGTGCCAAGTCCCAGCCTCAGGAGTCCATGTTGTCTCCACAACAGTCAGATAGCACATTTGCCCCCTAAACTAAGTAGAGGTTGCAAAGCAGGAGAAGAAGCTTCCCAGGGTAAGGATTTTTCTTTGGAAAACTTTGAGCAGCATCTGTGCAGGGAAATGAAGAGGAATGCAGGCTCAGATAAGGTATGGTCCACCACGGTGCCCTCACTGAGTGATGTCCAGTTTTGCTGTGTTGGGAGCAATGTTCATACCCTCACTGAGATGTTCCAGCTGAGCCACTGCTGAGTGATGAACAATATTCATGGATTAACAAGTTTATTGGAGTTGGGTGTATTTTTGGCTATAGGGTTCATAACTGCAATGTCTCAATCAAAAAAAAAAATATGTTTTTAATGCCTCCTGCTTTAGCAGAAGTTTGAAAGTCTGGTGGAATCCTGCACTATAAATATTTATCTTCTGGCTCCCTTTTTTTTTTCCCCCATTGGGAAAGCTCTTGGGTGATGGCAGAGATCCCATAGCAACTGCAGCTTCTCTTCGCAATCAGAGAGAAAGGGTAATGATGGCCAGCGTGTTGCAGGGAAGAAGAATGTACTCCATCTAGGCTAGACTTGCAAAGAGTAAATTGGAGTGAAAATAGATTAAATCTTTCCATAGTTCAATGGCAAAAGAAAATCACCTATCATTTGCCTTCTATCTCCTAGATGCATTAAAATGTGGGAAATGCTCAATCTCCAAAACCCTTCATTTCTTGACAGGCTTTATTCACTCTCTTTTCTCTGCTGTTTTTATTAATTTATTCTTTAAGTCAGTTCCTGCTGTGCTAGTTCCTTTCACTGCGTGGTGTAGAGGGATGTTGTTCGTGGCTCTTGCACAAGGAATGCAGGATCCTCAACTCGGGGCTTGGTGGATACTCTCTGGCTCGTCCATGTTTCTTTTCTGCCTTTTGCCTTAGGCTTTTGCAACATCCTCTGAAAAGGGAACAGTGGAAACAAAAAATCAAGGGTTGGAAGAGTTACCCATCTTCTCTGTGCCTTCAGCCGTGCGTTACAGAAGCCCTAACTAGTGAAGATGAAAAAGGAAATATCTCTGAACCTGGCCATGCTGTGAAAGGCTCGGAGTTGATGATTAGTGATACGGCAGGATGCTCGGAATGGGGGAAGCCCCGTCCTCTTTGAGGATGGTCCCAGCTTGAACTTTAGGGTTAAGTGATTTTTAAAGACACCTTCTTTGAAGGCTGTGACCTTGTCCTTCTCCTTCCATTTTCAGGCTTCAGGTTTATTGCTCTCCCAAGGAACTCCGAACGGTTGATTAACTCGTAACTCACTAGTTCTTGACACATTAAGTAGCAAATTTGACTCTAATTAACAGCTTTTATTAACCTGGGTTCCCCCTTCCCTCCTCCTCTTTCACTCTAGGGACTCCTCAAGCCTTTACAGGTTTTAAAGTTAAATTCATTTCTAAATTTATTTATTTTTTTAAATCGTAAAAGCGAATGTGTGCAGATATTGGAGCTCAGTGGGAGGACGTGTGTCTGGCAGAAGAGCATTTGGAAAGCAGACATGGTCACCTGGAGAGAAGTGAGGGGTTGGATTGTGGAGACAACTGGTGGCCACAGGGTTGGCTTGACACAGAAGACGCAACCATGAAGGTCAGGCTTTCCTGGGCTACCCGTATACTGGTTTGAACAGTTGCTTCAGAGCTGACAGGCACAACCTCAAAGCACCACCTTTGTGTGCAACCTGGCGTGAAAAGCACGAAGGGGCATGACTGGAGCTCTTGGCCAAGTTGGATGACAGCTTTTCTGCTCATCCTGAGCCTGCCAGCCCTCTGCTGCCTGCAAATACCTGCAGGGATTTGAGTGAGCTGATAGAATGGGGTTTGGAAAATTACCTTGTACATCATGTTTGTAGTTCCCCTGTGCATATTCCAAAGGTGCTTCCTGGGAAAGCTGCTGGAGCATGCAGCTCCCTGGGGAGCCCCCCACAGTAGTGCAAAGCTGGATGTGGGCTATGGATGGGGTGATGAGGGGCTGAGGATGCACCTCCTCTTCCCCAGAGAGATTTGCTGTGCTGGTTTCTTGGTGGTCAGCAGATAGTGCAGCTTATTGGCAACCACACAGCCAGAAAATCCAGGAATGCCCCAACTGTGTCACTCCATGACATTCCCCATCTGTGAAATGGGAGCAGCAGTGACTGCACTGGTCCCTCAAGGTGCTCCAGTTCTGGCAAGCAAGTATTAATTTTTACTGAAAAGTTAGAGGAGGGGTTCAGGCTTGTTCAATCATAGAAAGATGGTTTCTTTTCAGTTCTCAAAACGTGTTGTGGTGTAACCCTGCCTAAGAAACTACTATGATGTCTTTAAAAAAAATGTTTTTCATAAGCTTTGGTAAGTGTGTTTCACCACTGGCTTGCTGTGAATGTATGCAATCCAGTTTTGGACTTTTCTGAACTCTCAGTCTGAGAGGCAGCCTGTGACAGTGAGCTCCAGAGGTCAATTCAGGGCTAGAGAAAAGGGTTTTTCACATCTATTTAAAATCATGGAATGATTGAATTGTCAGAGGTGGAAGGGACCTCTAGAGATCATCTAGTCCAACTCCCTTGACAAAGCAGGGTTGCCCAGAGCACATCACTCAGGAGCATCCAGGCAGGTCTTGAAGATCTCCAGAGAAGGGAACTGCACACTCTCCCTGGGCAGCCTCTTCCAGGGCTCTG
>BJBW01007980.1:0-11770 GCA_004320125.1 Scolopax mira
TTGTTATAGATTTGTGGGTTTGCTTTTGTAACAGAAGCAATCATTAAAATATGTAATTTGGTACAAGTGAGTCCATCAAGTATTGATACTACAGGATGAAAAACACACCTTGGAAAGGCACGTGGTGGTGGTGGTGGTGGTGGTGTGTTTTCTTTCTTTCTTTCCAGGAGGCTATTTAGTTTTGGCATTAAAAAAATTTTGACTATATAGTAACTGGATATGTAATCCCAGCCATTAGAAATGTATAGTAATGGGATTAAAAAATACTTGCTGGTGGGAGTCTACTTATATTTGACCCCGTCTCAAAACAGGGAGGTGAAATAAATGAACTCTGGAGGCCCATTTGCAGCCCTGCATGTGACTCCCGTTCATTTAATTAAAAAAAGAACAACCACAAACCTAATTATTGAAATCTCAGAGTTCTCTCTAATGCTCAAGGATTATCTAGGATCTCTTCGCTGGTTTTGTGGTGTGTTTTAATTTTAGAGGTGCTCATAGATTTTCCTTTCATGAAGCGCAGAACGGTGGTACGAGTCCCGACTGAGCAGAAATTGTCAGCTACGAACAGCTTGAGGAAATCTGGTCACGTCTAAAAGTATTCACTGTTACCGATTCCATAGTGATGATTGTTTTCTAAACGTGGAGTAGGACACTAATTCCTTTTTCCCTCTGAAAAATTAATGCTTGATTGGTGTTAAAACACTAGCTTATTTTTCTAACTTTTGAGTGCTCTCATGCTTGGTCTGTTCTCAATCGTTCTAGTGGAAAATCTTGCCAGTTTGGTTGCTGCTGACAGATACTCACTTCCAAACCAGGAACTTCCTTTCCCAATGTAAACCAGTTTGGCGTTACATGATTGAAAGTCTGTCTTTACAGATCTTACACAGAAGCGGAGTAAAACAGATTGAGTGCAGCCCGCAGGACCTTTCCTCTTGGATTTTTAGTCAAAGTTTGCCGTGCACCGCCCCGAGGGAGGCAAAATGAGGCCAAAACGTAGTGGCACGCCAGCATCCAAAACCTGTTGGGCTGATAACCATGGAGGGGAGAAGGTTGTTTCTCTGGTGGTTTATTATCCCGCTGATAGAGGAGGCTTGCAATGGGGTTAACGTGTCCCGCATGCTTATTGGAAATTAAATTTCTTTTAAACTCTCGTAGCTTCATGAATCCAATCTAGGAACGGGCGGTGCTTTGCTGAGAGGTGGTAGCAGCGCTCCGTGTCTGACTTTCTTCCACATCCACCTTCTCTTTCCGCCTGCAGTGGTAAAGCCCTCTTGCCCCAACGCTACCCCTCTGGCAGGAGGTGAAGCAAACCCGACCACGTTATTTGTGTCCTTCTGCGTAGCTTTTGTCCCTGTGCCCAGCTGCGGGTTTTGAAGCCCCTCATCCCGGGAGCTCTGGTCCACCACCTGCAGCGTGGCCAGGCCACGGGGACTTGGGATCACCCCGTCTTGGCCGGCGGTTGCCACTGATGGCTACAGAGAGGAGAAGGCAGAGAACCGGGCACACCGCGGTGTGGGGGGGGAAAGGCGAGCTGGGGCCCTGCCCGCCCTGGGCCCGCGGTGGTGAACCCACCCGGTGAGGGTGAGCCGAGCGCTCAGTGACCTCCAGGGAGGCCTCGACAGGCGTCAGGCGATTTTCCACGTAGGGCCGGGGGTCCCTGGCACCTCAGCCGGGTTTTTCTTTTTTTTTCCTGTTGGTTTGGTTATTTTCGGAGGGGGCCGCTGCACCTTTCCTGTGACTGGCCTACCCCCGGCTCAGACCGGGGTCCCTTCCCCCCGTCCCAGGCTCAGAGCGGGGCGGCGAGAAGCTCCGCTCGGTTCCGGGCCACGGTCGGGGGAGGCAGCCGCCCGGCGCGTTACCTTCGGCGGCGGCCGGCGGGGAGGAGGAGGCGGGAGGCGGCGCCGGCTCCGCGCAGGGCGGAGCGGGGAGGGCGGGATCCGCCGGGCCGGGCCGGGCCGGGCGTGCGGGGGCCGTGTAGGTGCGGCTCCTTTAAGGTGTCCTGAGGCGGCACCAGACCTGCCGTGGCGGCGGCGGCGGCGGCAGCAGGAGCGCGGGGAGGAGGCGGAGGCCGAGGCCGGGAGGGGGGAAGGAAGGGGAAACCCACGGCGGCCGCCAGCGGCTCGACGTGACACCAGAAAGTTGAGGCGCGGCGGGCTCGGCCCCTCCTGACTGGTGCACCCCTGCCCCGGCGGCGGGGGAAGGCGAGGAGCCGCTCCCCCTTCCCCGCCTCCTCCTCCCGCTGCAACCGGAGGGCGGGTGGGGTGGGTGGGTGAGTGGCTGGGGGCGTTGGCCCGGGGAAGTTTTGCTCGCCCTCTCTCTCTTTCTCCTTTCTTTCTCTCTTTCTTCCTTCGCCCCTCCTGTGCCCTCCTCTGGCGCTGGGGAGGGGGCGAGTTCGGGATTCCCGCCTGTGAGGGAGGGGGCGGCGGCGATGCTGGGCAGGGCGAGGGGCTGCCGCCGGGGCTCCCCTGCCCGCCGCCCCGCCTGACTGCGGCCGGGCTCCGCCGCGGCCCCCGACGCGCCCGCCTCCTTCCCCCGTGATGGGAGCGGGGGCTGCCGCCGCTCCGCCGCCACCGACGCGCTCTGCCCGCCGCTCGCCCGCCCAGTGACTGACCCCCGGCGGGGCAACTTGGCCGAGAGCGCTGCCCTACCCGCCTCTCGCCTTCGCGGAGGACGGCCGGTGGCCGCTCCGTGCCCGTCGCCGGCTGCGTTCCCGTTCCCGGCACCCAAAGCAGAAGTCTCGGGCCGGAGCAGCAACTTGTGATCGGGAGGCGGCGGACCCGGGGCTGCGGGAACTCGAGGATCTTTTGTTTTCTCCTGTCGCTTTGGATGGTCCTGGGAAGTGTCAAGGCGCCGCTGGGGAAAGCCCGGGCCGGGAGAGGGGAGGCCGGCCGGAGCTGGCGTGCTGCTGGAGCCCGGCGGATCTGACAGGGGGCTCGCCCCGGGAGCCCGGCGGGATTAGGCAACCTCGCCGACGTTAAGCTTCTGTGGAATTACAACTGGGGGCTCCTCGTTTCTTTCCTTCCCCCCCCGCCCCGCTCTTCTGGCATGAGACTGCTTGCAGGCGCCACCCGAGGACAATGATCGCGGAGTTTGCTCACTTTTACCTCTTTGGATTCATCTGTCTCACCTCAGGTAACCACCGCGCGTAGACGAGACAAACGCGGGGCCGCGGCAGTGGCCGCGCTCCCCGCACCCCGGTTTGGCTTTGGGGGGGACGGGGGATGGGGGGGACGACGGGACAAGCCGGCCTCGCCCGCCCCCCCTCCTCCTCAATTCCACCCGGTGGGCGCCCAAACCACGTTTGCCCCGGGCGCGGTGTGGGCAAACTGTCGCCGTCCGCGGCCCCTTCGCGGATGCCGGGGCGCGGGGTGCGTGGGGGTGCGCGGCCCCCCCCCGTCCCCAGCCGTCAGCGGCGGCGGGCTCCTGAGTGTCGTTCAGCGTAACCGCGGCGGGCAACGAGCCCCGGTGGCGAGGGGTCGGCGGGAAGTGACCCCGTCCTCCCTCCTGCGGGAGGTTGGGCTGCGCCTTCCGCCGGGCCGGGGCTCCCCGCGGATACCGCGCCGGGGGGAGAGGCCGCAGGTACTGCCCACCGGCCCCCCCGGGAGATCGGTTAATGGCCGTGTCGCCCCCCCCAACACACCCCCTACCCGCCGGCGCCGCGGGCCCACGCGTGAAGGGGTTCGCCCCGCGCTCCCCGCCCCGCGTGGGGGGCACGGCGGGTGGGGGGGGATGAGGGGCACTCGGGGGACAGGTTTTGCTTCACCTCGGCCGTTGGAGTCCACCCACGTGCGTGAAGCGCAGCGCCCGCGCCATAGGTGGGAGCGGGGCGGGGGAGATGGGCGAGGAGATTAAGGGGGGGGGGGGGGGGGTAGATTAATGATCATTAGTCGCTGCCTGCGCGGGGTTTACGCGTGTCGCGGCGCCGTGTCGTGCCTGGAAGTTAAGGCTGGGGCCGTAGTGACACGGGGTGTCGCGGGCAGCAGGTTTCGCCCACGCGTAGCAACCCGTGGGGTCGGGGGTGGTGCGGCGCTTTGAGAGCGGGTGCGTGTCCCGCCGCTCGGCCGCCGCCAGCCCCTGGCAGCCCGCACCCCCTCTCCCCCCTCGGGGGAGGATGGGGGGGTCGGGGATGTCGCGAAGGTGCGTGGTGTGGGTTTTGGTGGTTGTTTCTGCCCAAGCTTCCTGTTGGTCTTGGGGGGGGGGGGGGGGTGTGTGTTCGCCCCAGCGCCTTTTGTCGTGCATCGACCTGGGGGTAAATTCGGTAAAACCTCCTGTTATGGTATAGTTTAGCTTGGGCGCTAACTCCCCTACCCTCATTGATTTTTATTTTTTTTATATAAGTTTGCGGAGGTTCCCTTTGAGCCATTAAAGTTACGGTGGCGTGAGACACCTGGTCAGTAAACGAATGAATGAAGTTTTTGAAAGGCTTAAGTACACCGCCTGAAGCTTTAAGTCTTAATGATGTCACCCCATGCAATAACGTGTGTCTGTTTCTAGATTATATCATGAATTTAACTATTACCTTTTTGCTGTTAGGTATTAGGTTTGCCTCTTGTGGGTTTGGATACGCAAAGCTCTGCAGCTCTTAAGAGAGAGTGGCTCTAACCCCGTTCACTTTTGACCGTGTCAGTCATGCCATCTTTAATTTGCTTTTCTTTGTGTGGCCTCCTTTATCTAATGGAAGAAACAATTGTAATGGGGGAAGAGCCTTTTCACCAGTTTGCTCTTTGTAAATCTTTCACGCGGATGGTAAGATGGATGTAAGGTTTTTTTGTGTTTTGGGTTTTTTTTCTTTTTCTTTTATTTCCCCCTAAGGATGGGGATGTTCTCTTTAATAATATTGTTTCCAGCTGAGTTGTTGGACAGGGAAAAAAAGAAAAAGGCATGAATTTTTATGCAGGTTTTTAATTTTGTCGTGTAAGCAAAGTCAGTAACAAAGATAAAGACAAACACCAGAGAATAACTTTGTTCTGATTCCCTCACCAGAGGGGTTTCTTCTCCCCCTCAGCTAGAGAGTGGTCAAATAGTCAGTCTTGTGTCTAGAACAATGGAGATGCCAGAAACCTTTGGCAGGATGAAGTTTGAGGGCAGATGGCTGCAGTGCAGAAGGAAGGACAGGAGTCATCTACAGCAATTTCCACACTGAAATCCTTTGAGTTCTACTGACAGCTGATCTGCTTGCAAGTTGATTGATCCTTTCCTCCCTCTTCCACTCAAGGTTTTCACTTCCCTCACTTACACCCAATACTAAATCAACGGTTTGTGTCGCCGTGCTCTAAATGGGATGTTAGGAGCTTCTCCCGAGAGGTGGGAAATAGCTGGGGGATGGGGAGGAAGAAAGTCTTAGTAATAGAAAGGTAAGTGGGTTAGTGTTTGTGAAAACAGTAATTGGTAAACCACTTGGAATTTAAAAAACCCTAATTTTTACCCTGGTGTTGCCTCTGTGCAATCTTGTGAAGTACCTTCTTTCATCTAAGCCTGTGGTTAATAAATGTTGAATAAATTTAAATTTGAATAGTTTTGAACATTGGAATACAGCACTTTTCCCTCCCCTATTCTCCCAGTGTAATTTCAGTGCTTCTTTGCATGAAAATAAGAATAAAAATTGCTTTAAGGGGTACTTCTCCGGTATCCTTGTTTTCTTGAGTGTTTACCTGCATTCTGTCCTTTTTTTTTTTTTTTTTTCCATTTTGAGTCAGTCTTTCCTTTGTAATCAGGAGAATTTTCATGTTTCCACCCCCTGAGAAACAGTAGCATCAAATGTTTGGAAAATAGGAGCTTTCAGTTTTCTGGAGAGTATCATGCAGAACGGTTTTGCTGGGAATAAGAGCATCGAGGTTCTGTTTTTCCACATTTACATTCGCTGCTCTATCAATTCTCAAGGCTAAATATGTAAGTTTGATTTTTTTTTTTTTTTCCTGATCCCTCCACAGAAATCTTTGTATTTCTATGAGGCGTTTCATTGCATAACTGATTACCACCTGCTCAACATGTTTTCCCTCTCTCCTGCCCGTGATATCCTGTACTAATTACTGTACTTCACATGGGATTGGTACATTTGCTCGAGAGGGCTTTTCATGCTGTATGAAACAGGCAGCCCTGACAGCAGAGAGGCAGGCATGGTTTCCAGTGATAGTTCTAGCCAGTGGAGGGCAAAATTGTCTCTTATATTCCTTCATGGCAGAATTGGCTTCTGATGGTTAATAGTTTAAGGGGTGTCCATGGAGTATCCCCAAAGTCCTTTCCAGTTGGCTAGCCTACCTCTTGGAGTAAATAAATCAGCAATTTCTTTGATACTTTTTTGTTTGTTTGTTTGTTTCATAAGCTGGTGCTTAAAGAGGGAAGTTTCCCTTCGTGAGGTGGTATGAGAGTTTTTCAGGAAATGTTTCTGCTCCTTTTCCACATGTGCTGTCTAATAGTAATAAAATAAGAGAGATTTTAAAAATGTTACACATAAATTCAAAGGATTATGAGTGTCTGAGTGCATAATCTGTAAAGTAAATAAGTCACCCAAGAAAGCATAAATCCCAGGTGTTTTTCCACCTACCCCTAACACATTGTGTGCTGTTCTAAGTAACTATACTTAAGAACATTTAAGAAAGATCTGAGTCAGCTATTTAGAGTTGAATAAGATGTCCACACTTCAATTGTGTTTGAGGACTTCAGACTAGAAAAAAAATAATGACCTGCTATGAAACACAGAATATTCCCTCACAAGTAAGAAACTATTGAGGTATCCAGGTGTTTGACTGATTCAAACCCACTTATCCTTGTGAGTACTGATAGAATCTGTGGAGATCAATTTTTTTTTTTTTTTCAATTTGCATGGTGTGGGTTTTTTGCTACCTGTAGACTAGAAAGAGGCACTTTTTCATATAGCTTAGCAATAAATCTAAAGCAGAAGAACGCTCAAGCTGACTTTTTTGCTCGCTGCAGTGAGTGTTGGTTGTTAAATGTTTTCTGGTTTCTGTGTCAGGTAGTCCCATACTGTTTCCTGAAGCAACACTGTTTTCATTAGCAGGGATCAACCATAATGTTCAAGGTACTGAACTTTGGAGGATTACTGTGTACTGTCCATAAGATTTTTATTACACAACATGTAGTTATGTAAAGGATACTCCTGAATCTCCTGCTTCGTGCCTACTGGCTAAACGTTCTGATTTGATCCACAAAGGTAGGTGGACCCTTACAAATATTATCAGAAACTAGTGATAACTAGGTAACAACTTTATTTAATGTCAGATATCAGCATGTGCTATCCATGCCAAATGATGTTTTAATATGAAATGTTTGGGAAGTGATGGACAAAGAGGCCTGACTGGGGCTCAAAACTTAATTTTGTTTTCGGAATAATTAGAGAGTGAAAATATTTAGACATTTTAGAAATCTACTGCTGTAATTAATCTGAGAACCTGTTCCCTTGCTCTCAGATAATACTGGTTTTGGTTTGGCACTTAATTTTCCAACATAACTGGAAGAGTTTTATTTCACAATCCCAAACAAGTGTAATATTATGTCTCATTAGGGGATAGTTTTGTCTAATTAATTTAATGATATGCTGGGGCTAGCAAGTCCAGTCATTTGCTCAGCTTCTACAATTTTTTTTTTTTTTCATCATTAAATATGTTGTGTGAATAACGGTCACTTGGCTTGGTGTCATGGTAGCTGTTTTAGCTTATTCTTCAAAATACTTCTCATTTGTACACTGACATGGGTAATCTTCACTGTAAGCTGTTGTTGTGAATTTGATGACTTTTTTATTATTATTTTTTTTTAATATACTTCAATGGCTAGGAATGAGCCTTTTTTAGTTGTTAATATTTTGAGGTTATTTTATGGTCAAGTTAGTAGGAACCTTTCTCTTTCCAAGCAAACTAGAAGGCACTTAGAAATTTTATATGCTGAGGTCCTGACACATTTTATTTGTGTATTTTGCTATATAATCTTGTTTGGTGGTGATAACCTTCCTTAACTTTTCACCTGACTGCCTCTTCATAAAATTGTAAAGTAAATAGTGAAATAACTTCACTAGCGATTGAGGTGTATTTTAAGTCCAATAAATTCTGTACACAGGGAAAATAAGAGTACTTTCCTATTAGTGACTAGAAGCTGTTAAGGCGGGAGTAGAGCTACAAAGAAATAATCTTCTTAAATACCTTGAGAGTAAATTAAAGGTGATTTAAGGGCAGATAATTTACAAGTTTGTACCTTCTCTTCATACTTGCTTTAAGGTTGTCTTAAGCCCTAATACTGCTGTTTGACTAAAAGAGCTTGTTTCACGCATACGCTGATGCCTCTTGCCTGATTATTGCATCAGCCTTCAATCTGAGCTCGACTGGTGTGGGTAGAGGGGCATTTTATGTGAAGAAAGAAAATGTCTTCTGAGAACAAATATTTTGGTCTGCAGGTGTGGGCCATAGATGGCAGGCAGTTACATTGACCTTGCACACTTGAGACTTGGTGCTATGGAAAATATCAACAGGTGAAAAAAAAGAGGAGCAGCTGGGAAGCTGATAATGACTTCAGTTTTCAGTCAGATGCACTGAGTTCTGTTTTGCTGTTGCTTTATGAGGTTTTATTTTTTTAAAAGACTGAAAGACTTAAGCTGTTACTGAAAGTTACCTTTCCCTAAAGATGATGGTAAACTTTTTTGAAATAAGATGGTGATGAATTTCATTGTGCATGCCAGAATTTCTTAGTTGATGCAATGATTTAATTAGAAAAAACGTGCGTTTACCTGGATTTACCCCCAGAAATGACAGTAGGTGTTGCAGAACCATTTCTTAGGAGGCATGAGGATAGACCTCTCAGAATTGAAATGCAAATGTTTTAATTATTGTTAAAACAACAACACGGTTAGCCAGAGGGAGAGGTAGGCAAGTATTTATTCTTATTTAACTTTCCTGGAGTATCCATTTCAGGTATAAGTAGTAGGGGAAATGTCCTGTGCCTCATTGAAACAATGAGTAGAGGCTTAAGTCTATTCTTTTTCTTTCCATGTCTTTTGAAAATAAAGTGAGGGAACTATTTTTAGTGAGAAAGTGAAGGAGTATATGAACAAGTAAGGAAGTTAAATACTGTCAAATATTGAGATCTATTCTAGGGCTCTCTGAGATTTATCATAGAGTGGTTTGGTTATGAAACCCTTCCAACTCTACCCATCCTTTGATTCTATGAAGGGACCTTAAAGATAATTGAGTTCCAAGTCCCCTGCCCTGGGCAGGGACACCTCCCACCAGAGCAGGTTGCTCAAAGCCCCATCCAGCCTGGCCTTGAACACTTCCAGGGATGGGGCATCCACAACTTCCCTGGGCAACCTGTGTCAGTGCCTCGCCACCCTCACAGTGAAGAATTTCTTCTTAATTTCTAACCTAAATCTACCCTCTTTCAGTTTAAAACTGTTACCCTTTGTCCTATCGCTACACTTCCTGATAAGGAGTCCCTCCCCATCTTTGATGTAGGCCCCTTTTAGGAAGGCTGCTCTAATTTTTGTGGTGTGTTTTCCATGCCTGTCTTATTCAGAAGGTTACAGAAGTTTCTGACCAAAGCTGATATATGGATGTGTGTATGGCTGATTAAAATAAAATGGATACATTGACAATAATGTGATTTGTGAATGGTGGCAGGCCAGTCTTAATTTAGAGCCTGCTTGTAGCCTGGACAGTTCTAGGTAAGGGTAAGATCCAGAATGCCTTGTTGATAGGTAGGAACTAAGAGGTCACTTCTCCTTTGCTGAGGACAGAGCGGTTTATTGAATGGTACTTCCTTAAGGTGGCCTCTACCAAAAAGAGGCAAACTCTATGCTGAGAAGGGTAATAGGAAACCTTTCACCTTCACTTTTTGTAATGTGGGAAGTAATGTTAATTGTGTGCTTCAGAAACTTGGAAAATTAGGAAGGAGGATCTACCGTTAATCATCAGAAAATATGCTCGCAGATCTAAAGAAAAGATCTGCATATGTTAATAGTTTAAAAATCAGCTTTGCATATTTGTGAAAACTACCAGGTCCTCAAGCTTATTCGTAATTGCTCTCAGTGCCATTATTGGAAGAACAGAGCTTCAGTGCTTTTTCCATATAGCTTTTGGTGAAATCAGGTCAACAAGTTGCTGCAGGAGGAGTGAAGGCCCTGATAGCATAACTTGGGTGTGCACTTCATCTTTTGATATAGATGGTCAATACATGGATTTTGATAACAGCAATAGCATTTTTTTTGTGTCATCTTCAACCTCATTTTTAAAACATTTGTTTTTTATCTTAAGGGTTGTTTTCCTAAAGAAATATAAACTATACAGCTAGTGCTTAAAAACATAGGGTTTTTTTATAAAGATATCTTGGGTATCCATCTTCTCAGTCGTAGAGCTGACATATATAGAGTGCTTTTATTAGCATATATGCTTTTTTCAGAATAGTAAATATACTGCTGAAGATTTCTTTCTTAGTTGGCTTTCAAAGAAATTCCATAACAAACAGTTGGATTCTGTGTCTAAACAAGAGGAGAACACCTCTATGGGTTTGCTGACTGGTGGTAGAGGTAGATTCCACAATGTACTCCCACTCACCTCTTGTTTTCTGCCACTAGACTTTACCCTGTGTGGTGGTTTAACCCCAGCTGGCAATAAGGACCATGCAGCATCTTGCTCCCTTTCCACCTCCCTCCAAGTAGGGGTAAGGAGAAGGGTGAGAAAAAGGAGGGGAAAAAAAAAATCTTGTGGGTTGAGGTAAAGGCAGTTTAATAGCGCTGTAATGGAAGAGGAAATAATGACAGAAGAATATACAAAATAAAGTGAGGCAATGCAATTGCTCTCACCACTTGCTGATCGGTTGCTCAGCCCCTCACGAGCAGCTGTTGCAGATTCCTGCCCCCCAGCCACCCCCATTCATATACTGAGCATGACGTTTATAGAATGGAATATGCCTTTGGCCAGATTGTCCTGTCTATGCTCCCTCTCAGCTTCTCTGGGAGGCTGAAAAAGTCCTTGATTTCCTGTAATCATTACTGAGCAAGAGCTACTTAGCAAAAGTTTGTGTTATCGACATCATTCTTATACTGAATCCAAACGACAGCAGCTGCTAGAGAGAAAATTAACTCTATCCCAGCTGAAACCAGGACATATGGGCAGAGGGCTTTCTGTACTATGTTAAACGTTTATGTTTATTTACATCGAAGTAAATCACTGTAAGTTAAATAAAATAGGGCATTTAATTGAAATACAACTTACTATAAACTCAGTTTAGGCTTAAATGACTAATTGAATATAATATTATAATGGGTATTTT
This sequence comes from Scolopax mira, assembly GCA_004320125.1. Taxonomy (NCBI): domain Eukaryota; kingdom Metazoa; phylum Chordata; class Aves; order Charadriiformes; family Scolopacidae; genus Scolopax; species Scolopax mira. The sequence goes on from BJBW01007980.1 coordinate 11,275, forward strand.
TTTAATCAGAAAACAAGTGTGTGTTCTGGACTGCTGCAGTCCTGAAACATGTATACTTTTTTTTGAAGAAATGCATAGTCAAATATGAAAAATTATTCAAGCTGCCCTTTTCTGTTGGCAAGTATTTGCTCAATATGGTGTTGAATTACCTTAAGTCTAATGTTTATATAGTGAATGATTAAAATAATATGAACATCCCTTACTGTAGACTAAAAATCTCTAAAGGTGAAAAGCCTGGGCTGAGCTGTGGATTTAAAACCTTAATATTTTATTTTCTTCATCTTGCATAATGAGTTAGCTCAGTTTTGGAACAACCTATCTTCTCAGTCGTGGAGTGCAGGGTATAGTGAGGGTCAGTTTCCACCCAGTGAAATTTGAAGTCATCTGTAACAGCCATGTTATAGTATAGAGAACTGTATAGCCTGTATACTTTAGATGGTACTCAGTGTTGTAGTCTTTGTCTTCTGCTCCTTTAATTGTCTTCTGCTCCTTTAAT
>BJBW01007980.1:11883-23558 GCA_004320125.1 Scolopax mira
TTTGCGTTCTGCGTTAGTTATGTTGCCTCTTATCTAATTGCTTAACTGCCTTTACATTGAAGATGAGACATATAAAGCAGTTCATGGTTTTAAATTTATCTGTAGAAGACTTGAATTTTACTATTTGCTTCTACAGTAGCATAATGGACATTAACAGTTTCTCATCTTAGAAATTAGGTTATAATATGTGGCCATGAATAATGTAGGCCTGAAAATGTGCACTAGATGAACTTCCTTTTCTTTTGGAAGGGAGTAGAGAGGGAAAGAAACGTGGTTTTTTTGATAATGACCAGATGGATATGCTTTAAAGAGTGGCGTGATTGTCAGTAAATACTAAACCTCAAGATCTCTATAATCCAGGATGTTGGGAGTTGTTGAAGTTGAGAACCTACAGCTGAAATTGGGTGTCACTTAAGATCAGTAGTGCCTTTTAAAACTCTTCACTCTTTAATGTTCACTTTTCACTGTTTAAATTAAACTGTATGAAGCATGTGATTTGTCTTCATTTGCGAATGTTTATAGATTGCTGTGGATACTTAGTCCATCTGAAAATTAAGATTGTGATGATCATTTCCTTAAGAGCCAATTAACTGAAAAAAGCTGTATACCTTTGAATTTGCATGTGCATCTATAGCTCTGTATAGGGTGGGAAGCCAATAAAAAAAAAAGTGTGTATGTATTCCTTTAGAATCTTCTTGGCTTGTCACTTTTGTAGTACATTTTACTAACATTGTTTAGAATCAGACTTTTCAACCTACACATCTCTGGTAGGCCATGTAAGCCCAAGATAACGATAGCAACTCCCAAATCCAAAAATAAGTTCTGCCTGTATTTACATGGTGAAGGCATAATATAGGGTCATAGAGTACAGATTTTTGGATCAAATGTTCAGCAATGTCACTACTCCTTTTTCATCTTTTTCTTCTATCAAAACCTTTTGGCCTCTGGTATTAAATGTGGTGCTTGGTCTAACTTTGAGCTGGGAGATCTCTTGGATTCTAGGCAGGTTGAAAATGAGATGTGAAAATTCTGAGTGTTTCCCCCCTCACCTCCCACTCACAACACAACTCTGTCAGTGCAACTTTCTGGTTTTAGAACATAGCTGATGCCCTGGGTGCAGCAGCTGACGGATAATTCACAAAGTGTTTAATGGTAGGAGGTGATAAAGGAGAAAAAAAAAAAATTAAAAGAAAGCGTGGAGAAACAAGGAGAAAAGAAAGCAAGTTCAGGGTAGGAACAAATTATTTTACTTTTTGCTATCCAAACTAGGAGCTCTCACTGGAGAGGGTAGAGTTGGGGACTGTGATGCTGTAGCAGCAGAATGTAGGCGAAGAGGATGTGTGTAATGAGTAGGTTTAAGGAAAAGTTGGCTGGAGTGGGACTTGCCAGTGCTCGGGCATAAAAGTGATTGGCAGGAGGCCCTGTGCAAGGAGTCAAATCCTGTCTCCACCAACGTGGAAAATTATGGTTTCAACTGCAAAAGGAGGTAAAGCTGGGAAGGCATTAGCATATCTCTAGCACTGAGAGGCATCTGGAACTGAATGGCTGGGTTAAATCATTCGGTAGTGATTAATGAGACTCATTGCTTAGGTTATACAGCCCTTAAAAATTAAACAGAATAATTTAAAACTAAATGCAAAGCAGAAGGAAGGAACCATTGCTGCTATTTACCTCTTGAATACAGAGGGTAGAAGAAAGTCTTCCCTACCTTTTGATACAAGTAAAAATCTGATAAGTGCTGCTGTTAAGTTTATAAACTAACAAATTAACTTTTGAACAACTGTTATGAGGAATTTTTTGTGATATATTTTTTTTAAAAAAATTGATTGCTGTGCAGCAATCAGGGCCTTAAAATGAGAGGGAGTGTGCAGAATGGGATTTTGCTGCTGGTGAGTACTTCACTTCTTAGAAAACTTGAGAAAATAATTATTTCTATTCTTTCACTCATGAGTGTTAATCTGTGTTGCCTGTAGGGAAAGCAAAATATTGTAACATATAAAGTGAAACAAGATCAGTACTGATTTTAACTTTTCTCAGGCATGATTCTGGCAGTCACTGAGCTGAATGGTAATGTAGCTTGGTGTCATATCAGGAATAATGTTCAAAATGTTCAAAGGCTGTCATTCCGTAGGCAGATTATAGTACTGATATAAATACACTTCTGTTTACTTCCAAGTTTTTAGTGGAGGGAATAGAGAAACCAGTGAAGTGTGTGTTCGTGTGGTAATGTTTTCAGAACTGTAAAAAAGAAGCAAACACTGGTATCATTTATGATGCTACTACTTAAAACGGTTGACCTTTCTGCAGCAAATTCATAGGGGTAGAAAATAAAAGGAAGCTAGTCCCTTCCAGGATAAGATATTATCCCTCTGGGGCTTATCACTGCAAATACTAAAATAGAATTCAGCTTTAATCTCTACCAGTTAGGGGCTGAGGTTCTCTAAACTGCATTGCTGAAAAATCTCTGCTTACAAAATTTTTGGCTTCTGCATTGCCAGTTTTCCCATTTGTTTAATATCTGTCATGGTTTTCTTTAATTTTTTAATTTTTTTTTGGGGGGGAGGTGGGGTGGGTTATGTCATGTGTTCAGCAGAAAGCAAGGAAGTAAGACTTCTTAAAGCTAAATGATTACTTCTTTCCCATTCATACATTTATGTAGTAGCCATTAACATAATGTGGAATGAGACTATTTAATTCCCTCCCACTCGTTCGCTTCCCTGCTCCCCCTTCCCCCCTCAGGACTCATATGAGATTGGGATTTTTTTTCTTGCCTTTGTTGGGACAGCCAAGCTAGGAAATTTGGCAGATTTTGGTTGCCCCAGTGCCTCAACATTGTGACCAGAAGGAGTGAAAGTTATTTATACAGGCAGCTTTGGGATTTATTTTTTTTTCCTCTGACTGTAAAGATTATTGATACTGTGGACATTTGAATTTTGACTGATAACTAGGATTTTTTTACCTGATTTTTTTTTTTTTTTTTTTGGGGGGGGGTTGGGGGAGTTACTGTCAGTGAAGTAATTTGTTATTATTCTAAAAAGATTGGCTTAATGTCTGCACTCTGGTTATTGTCTTTAAGATTGATATTCCTGTCTTTGACAGGAATTTACTTTTATTTTACATGAATTTACAGAAAGATCTTTACATTTTCTTTGCCTCTTACCTTATTGCAGGAAGGAAAGCAAAAATTCATGGAGACTTGTAGTCCAGTAACAATTAGAATTAAACAGAGTTAGTCATTTAACTTGTTCATTTCATCACAATTTCTGCAGGCTTGCAGCTGGCCGTTTTGAATCTCATAAAATGAAATTTTATTTTACTCACCTTACACAGGTCAAGTAGAAAGCCACATCAAGTTAATGAATCCTTTTCTTTGTAATGAACTGAACGTGGCATTTGTTTTTGTTCTAGCAGTCATGAAATCACAGGGTGTTGGCGACAAGTCCATTATTGGCTCCCTGCACTGTGTTTCTGAGGCCTTTTACTCCACCCAACACATTATGTGTGCAGACTCTAAAGTACTTGTTAAAACTTGTTTTAAAATGAGGATTCTTTTTTTAAAAAAAAACCAAGTAATAAAGAGAAAATAAAAATAGCTCCCTGGTCTTTATTAGCATAAATGAAGGAGAAACAGCAACTCATTCCTTTTGTGGCCTGAGGAAGAAAAACAAAACCCGGATGAATCCTTAGCTCTTTAAAGTCAATGGAAGTTTAACTACTGATTTCAATTTTTACTTTGTCTTGCAAAGGCTCAGGTTGTGTGTCACTTCCACTATGTGATATTACATAGAAAAACTTAATAGTGAGGAAAATGAGATGATTAATAATGTCGCTCCTAAACTTGAAGTGAGGAAAGTTTTAAGACTAATCAAATTCTGAAATTTCAGACCTGTTTTTGTTATTGATTGCAAGGCTGGATTTATTGCATGTTGTGTTGGTGCTGCTGGTGTCTTTCTTGGAGTAGTCAGTCATTCCCCTGCTTCCTCAACACCTGAACTGTTTTTGATTTAGCTTCACGTTTTTATCTGCTTTGCTTAATTTTGTTTGTGGATCTAATAAATTTTTTCAAAGCATTTGTGGCTTTGAATTTTCCTGTACTGTATAATATCCTTTTTCCTGTGGCATTTAGCCAGGATTGTGGGAGAAGTATAATACATAAATCTAAGAGTTTGTTTTATATAACTTTGATGATTATTTTTTTTAGATAGCAAAATTACTCCGCTATTGCTGTTACTTAGGTTCAAAAATGAATACAGTCTGATTCCTACTTATACAGTATTTGAAGAGAGCTGTAATATTACAAATGAAGTGTTAAGCATGGATCACTTCTTTAAAGAAAGAATGGTGCCAGCCATTTAAAATGATAACAAGCTCATCAGCTTTTAGAACATGCTTTTTCCAAATTTCTACTTAATTTCATCCCCTCCCCACCCCCCAAGTTTTAAATTGCAGAAAAAATAAAGCCAGACTTTCCTCTGTGACTAGCTTTTTTTTTCTTTTTGTTTTTTTGTGTTTTTTCCCTAAAAGCACCAGGTGTCTGATCAATAGCACGTGCTGGGAAGCATGAATTTCATCTCTGAGGAGACTTTCAGTGCACTTGTTTTCAACTTTCATGAGTTACAAGTTGTATGTCTTGTTTTGTTTTCCTTTTCAACTGGGCAATGCTAGGCAAAGTTTTGTTACTTTGCTACTGATTTAAGACACAGATACATATTTTTCTTCAGGCTTTTAAGGGCTCAAGTTTAAGTGGTAGATCATTATTCAACGCATCAAAAGTGAAGGGTGATTAACTCTGTCTGGGTGCGTGCAGTGTAATTTTAGAGGCTACAAATGTTGTTACAAGTCAGGTTAAGGTTTAAAGGTGAAAGTTTGGCTGAATGAGTTTTACAGCTTTAAGTTAATGTACACAAACAAAGAAACTCTTGTTTTCTACCCATTTGTGTTTAGTGAGCAAGTAGCTCGTGTGGTACAGAAAAGAAAATGTGAAGATTGTGCAGTTTGCCATAAAGTTCAAACTACGTACTTAGTATTTCAATTTAGAAGTGCCATTAAAGAAACTGAATCTAATACAGTTTTTATTTAGGCTGTTCGTCTTCTAAATGTAAAGTGAAAGAATAATGGCTTTAAACTTAGTGATAATGATAAACTGAATGATAATGGCTTTAAACTATTATAGCTTAACTTTTAACATTAATGTATTTTTGCAATTTCCTCATATGCCATTAAATAATTTGAAGAAACTGTTGAGATAGAACCCTAATAAAACTCCCCTAATGTGTTTAAGCTTTTCTTCTAGTAATTCTAAAGTTGCATTGCTAACTTGGCTTTTCCCTCACTTCTCTGATTTACCGTATTCCCAAAAATTTAAGTTCAACAGTATGGGGGAAGAGATTGGGTGTTTTTTGAGTGACAGGTGGATTATACAGCAAGGCTGGAATTTCTTTTGAAGATGTCAGCCTGATTCATGATGTTAAAATTGTAAGTAATAAACAAGACAGGGAGGACCTGTCCTTGTCCCCTGTCTGTGTGGACCCCTCCTTTAAAGATTTTTTTTTTTTTAAGAGCCAAGCAATTTGGAAGCTTTCAGAACTGTACAGAAGTTTGGAATTTCTGTGATCAGTTCCGTTTACATCAGATAAAAGCTAAATGGTGTGGATTTTTATAGGGCTGTTTACTAGTGTAAGAAGCTGCTCAGCTGTGTCTGAAGAAGTGGTCCAGTCCGATATCAGTTCTGATTGCAAAAGCCAGTGTGTATAGATGGAATAAAACAAAATGGAAGTGATTAACGGGAATAAAAATAAACAGCTTTTGGTCTCAGTAAATGATACCTTTAAAGCACAGCAGCCTTGTTGAACATAATTAAAGTTGTAAGAACTGGGATAGGGTGAGTGGGCTCTATTCTCTGAGGTCATGATGGAAATACAGAGGTCAGGGTTTTGCACTTAGTCTTATGTAAACAGTGTCATGCCCTGGTAAGTATACGAGCTGCTTTAACAAGGTTAAGCTAATTTAAAAAAAAAAAAAAAAAAAACAAAAAAAAAAACCACCAACAACAAACCACAAAACAAAACCCAAAACCCCCCTAGCAAAAATTCCAAACAAACCACAAAGGTTCACTCATTTGATATCAAAATTTGTGTGGAGCCTTTGTAACCTCATTTAATCAGTTAAAGGGGAAAAGTGAGAGGTACAGACCTCTATTTATGCTGTCTTGGGGGTGCCTGTTGATACCGAGTGATTCTGTGGTGTCAGCTTTCATTCAGTAACATCTCTGTGGCTTTCCTAGAGCCTATTCCTAAAAATCTACAGGCAGGCAATTGTTTGGTTTCACTTCCAGTTCAAAACGAGACTACCTAGAACTTTTATTTCTAGTTATATCTATTGAATATTATTTTCTTTTGCTGCAGAGCTCATTCTTGCACTCTTGAATGGTGCTGTATATCTCCCCAAGTATAATACATCTTTATTTTATTCTAGTGGTTGTGGGGTTTGGCTACTTATTTCCTGCCCCCCCTTCATTAGTGGTTTGGATTATGTATTCAGACCTACATTTATGCACGGTAGAAAAGAAATTCATGGGTGTGGAGGTATCCCAACAGTTCTCCCTTCTGAATTACACAAATTTTCTTTCTTCCTGCCTGCCTCATCTCTGACTTTTTGTGTCGAGCCTTCTTTCATTACAATACATCTCCAGTCAGAAGGAACCACCAGCTCCAGACGGAACATGCCTCTGACTGTTAGAAGAAGGACCGGCTGGCAAACCCCAGAAGAATTCCATTGAAAAGGGGAGTTCTGTAACTCAGTTTGGCAAGTGTGGGCACCGCTCCCTCCCAGAAGTTTCAAGGGCAGTTGCTCAGCCTTTCACACGCTCTGCCTCGCCGTCCACCAGCTGTGAGCTGGGCCAGGTAGAAATTCCAGGTTGTAGAATTTCTTTATTTCTTTATCAGCACAGCTCGGAGGAGAGGGAGGCTGGTCTTCAGCATAACCATCAACTCTGCAGAAGAAACGTGCTGCAGTTCCTGGCTCCAGCAGTCAGTCTTTAGGAGACTCTTCCTTGGTGTGAAATGCTGCTTTAACATATGTTAGCTTTAACTGCAATAGAGTGCAGTTCTAGTGAAGTCAATGAGCTGGTGTTAATTGACTTCTCTGGAGAACCTGCCCAAGTAGATGAGCAACTGGGAAACGCAAGAGAAGTTCAAACCAGTTTGGGGTTTTGTATTTGGTTTCTTCTTCCCCTCTTCTGAGGAAGAACTTAACATTCCTACATCTTGATTGTGTTTATTGCAAGTAGAATATTATTCACAGCTGAAATGTTTGTAAACTGTTGCTGTTTTGGAAATAAAGGGATAATAGGTACTTCAGCTTTTCATTCCAGACCCTCTCTTTACTAATAAAATGAGTGGGTGATCTCAGCGAAGTTAAACAGTAGGTGAGATCACAAAATTGTCAGTCATCATTCAGCATGACTGACATAATTAGCAGCTTCTAGGGGGAGGAGGCTGAAGATTGCTTTTAGTGGAGACTGCTAGTGCTTGATTTGCCCCACTCACAGAATGGAGGCATCATGTACCCCAGAGTTTCTGGGGTGTTTAATGAAAATGAAATAAACACTGTATTTTTCCTTGAAATAGGTTAGTGTGCTGTTTTATAGTTGCTGTCTACCTGACACTCTTACATAGCAGAAGGAACAGGGTATGTATTAGTTACACCTTTGGTGAGTCTCTTGAGGATGCACGTTCGGTGAAGTAGTTTCAAATGGAGAGAAGACAGACCAGCCTGGTCCAGATATTTGTTACAGAGGATTGCAAGACTGGTAGCACTTAAAATTTTCTGTTGTTCCCAAAGCAGTAGCCTTACCGGTCAAATGAAAATTATTGTCCTTTTAGCAAGTTGGATGACAAAGCTGGTGACTTCACAAATCATGTCAGAGTAACTAAGCCATTAGAGTTTCCTTCTCTAATGTTATGAAGTAATGCTGTCTGTAAGTTTCAGAGAGGAATCAGATGGTTTTAGTTCTGGACTGTGCACTACTTAAAAAAGATGTGTAAGTAAGAGAAAACCCCCCTTATTTCTATAACATACTGCATATATTACTGGAAGAGCGTGAGGAATGAGGAAGGAAAATGCCAGTTGACTCTTCTGGTTTTATTGTTGTCCTTAACAATTCAGCATTACCTAGAGATCCCTTCCAACTGATGGGATGATTTGGTTACCCAGATTTAATCTTGTTCTAAGTAGTTGAAGCACTGGAGAAATGTATTTTGTTCAGTTGGAATTGCAGCTTTATACTGACCAGTTCTTTGGTTCCTCCTGCAGGTAGATGTATTGGAGCTTCTTACAGGAGGTGTTTTGCATACCAATTACTCTGTATTTACACTAGGTGTAACTGTACAAAATGTTTACTCTTTAATGCGTATTTCCTAGTTTGTAATCAAATACCTAGCTCCAGGAACAAGTCAGTATTTTATTTTATAAATGTTCATAAATGCATAATCAGGAAAGGCTCTCAGTAGGCAAAGGAATTACTGCATGCAGAATGCATGTGTATCAGACCAAGAGCATGTAGAGTTTGGTCCTTTCTCCCATCCACAGTAATATCAAATGAAAAGTTTAGCCTGGAGTATGTTCTGGAGATTCCCAAATGGTATCAAGTATCATCATGTTGGGGTTTATTTGTGAATAGCTGATACTCCCAGCCGGAAGGCATGGTTGTGTCCTCATTGACTGTGTAAGACTGGTTGCTCTTTGTAGCTGGGATTCATAAGAGATTATTTGAATCATTAGATGTTTTACCTGCTAGCTCTACGACCTCAGAGGATGTAAAGAAAGGCATAGCCAAATAATAGGAAAGATTCTTCAATATTTATTTTTTTACCAGATCCTCGATGTGCTTTGTATATATTGGAAAACGGAGGATCATGTGTGGTTTTGCGTTTAGGATAACCTAAATGTAGTTTCTCCTCAGAAATTCTCAAGGGTTGCAAGAGTTAAGTCGAGCTGCTCACACATTTGTTTGTGATGAGCACAGGTACCCCAGCAGAGGTACCTATTTTGTTTGGCATCACCTTCACAGAATGGGAATTCTCTTCCCTTCTGTACATCAGCTGGACAGCAGCAGTGGTGGTCCAAAGGTCTGGCCCAAGCTTCATACCTGCTGATTAAGAAGTCATTTTCTAGGTCCAGGTCAGTGGGGATTTGAAGGCACCTCTATGTCAGCAGCTTGAGAAGCAGTGTTTAACCCAGCAAGCATGACAGTTAAGGGTGATGGAGACGGAGGGTTAGAGACCTGTAGGACCTCAGGGACATGTGATCTCCACTGATTTTTCAGAAACAGGCCTTGTACTCAGGACTCCCCCAGCATTTTCACAGTCCCTGTGACTGCAGGGGGGTCGGACTAGATGACCTTTGAAGGTCCCTTCTGGCCCAAATGATTCTATGATTCTATGATTTCCTTATTTCCTGAGTTGAGATTCCTTAGCATGGATAGCGTTATGGGAGATTGCAATAGAAAATGTCTTGATTTGACTTGGCTGATTGTGTGGTTGCTCTGTCATTTAATGCTTCACTTAGTTTTTTCTTGGGTTTCTTTTTCTTTCTTTTTTTTGTTGTTGTTGTTTTTCAAACAGTCTATCCAGACGTCTTGCTTGCCCTGCCCTGCTTATAGGGATTTATTTTAATTACAGCTTGAGTTAACTTTTCTTTGAACATGTTAAGGTATGTCTCCAAAATTCATATGGAATTTTTTTTTTAGTCAGATATTATATAATGTATCTGGCATGTTTTGGAACGTACATAGTTCCCTGGCAACTGTTAAGCAAAATTATGCCTTTATATGTATTGTAGTGTAGGAAATGATTATTTTTCTCTTAAGTTACACACCAAGTTCTGTTGTATGGTTGCGTTGTTTTGTGTTTTTTTTTTTTTTTAAATAAAATAATACCCTTGGGGATAAAGTAGGATCAAAAGCCATTTCTATTTAAGAAGTTAGGTAAATATTGTTAGTGTTAATACTGTGATTTTTGCTTATTTTTGTTCCTGGTGAAATGATTTGGCAGTCCTGAGGGCTAATAGCCAATTTCAGATGGCCAATGTCAGCACGTGCCAGACAGGACTCTTTCCTCCTAAACTTTGTTTTCTATGTCATTACAGCCCAACTCAGAATAGTAGAGGCCTGTTTATATCTAGGGATGAATTAAACTGAAGGAAACAATGCTTCCACAATTTGGTTGTGAAAAGTGTCAAAAGGTGTTCACAGGCATCTGAAAGATTGCAGGAAAAACCTTCTCAGTTTTCATGGATATGGCACAGTTCCAGAGATTAAAATATCTGGCTTGTAAGCATATAGACTTAAAATATGATGTGAGCAAAAATTCTGGGAAAAACATGAAAAGTGAATTGGAATTTATTTCTGAATTGGAGCCTGACTAGAGGATCAAAATCTTTAAATAGCTTTTTGTGGAAATTGTGCATTCCAAGAGCCATTCAGTTCATGTATTTGCCACTTCTTGTTAGGGTGTTAATGGGCAGGATATCAGCAGGTCTGTAATGTAAGGACTCCCTACCTATTAGCTGGAATCTAGAAAGATTAAGCAAACAGTTGTTTTTTTTTTCTTCACCTTTACTTCACTTGACTGAATAAAGATGCTTTTATGGGCTCTTTTGGTTTGACCTATTGTAAATGACCACCTGTTTATGCAACAGCAAAGTCTAACTTAAGATTCAGGTTGTTTTTTTTCTTGTGGCTGTGTTTGGGGTTGTTTTTTTGTTTTGTTTTGTTTTTTGTTTTTTTTGGTGTTGCGTTAAATGAAATTAAGAAATCCCTAATTAGAACTCCATGAAAGCCAGGGAAAAGGATCACAGCACCCAGCCATCAGAAGCAGTAGCGGTCTGGGAATTATTCAGCAGTTGAGCTAATTAATGCCTTAGCCTAATGTGTGAGGCTGTTGATACATTGGCCAGCTTTAATTATGTGCATTCAATAAAAAGTGTATGCTACTCAAACTTCATTTTTTAAGGAAATATTTCTAGCATGAAGAAAATTGACAGAGCTTCTGAAGAACGAGATTTAGTAAAACGGCTACGTACTGGCTTTTGAAATCATATTTTACCTTTTTGGGTGTAGTCTTGGAACAAGATTGCATTCAACAACATGAAGGGAAAATTACAGAGGGTATTATCTTGCCATCATAAGGAAGTGGTTTTAGTCTCACAGTTGAAGGAATGTTGTGTTAGGGGTAAATATTTTATATATCCTTTAACAATGAAGCCCTAGTTCCGTTTGGTTTTGTGTATGTATGTACTTTGGAATCCACGTTGCCTCAGTGTAAAAATAAATAAATAAGCTGATGGAATTCTTTCTCTATCCTCACTACATTTATCTCCTATCCTAGATTATTAAGAGGCATTGGATATTCACTTCACTTAATACACATCAGCATGGAAGATTATATGGAAATCTATTTACATTTGGTTGTTATAATGTTGTATGTCTCTTCCCATAATAAGGTTCAGTTACTTCAAGCTACAGTTGGGAGTATGAGGTGGATTTGTTTGTCCATTTTAGGAGTGCTGGCGTGATGTTAGGTTTACAACAGGCAGAACTATTACTAACAGCAAAAATTGTGGCTTGTTTTCCATCTATCTGCCTTACTATGTTATTATTTTGGAATTGTACACAT